>RJVU01058740.1:16041-31401 GCA_003731715.1 Anabarilius grahami | reverse complement strand
ACCTATATTTTGATTTTCCGTTTTGTGTTATTGTGACGCCAGACGTCACACGTTGCGTCATATGGCTCAAGCTCGAGTATGCGGAAGGAGTGATTTGTGCTTTTTGTACGCTTCTGCATTGGTTGCATATGAAACCGCACGAAACTGTTGACATGGTTTAAAGTTTTTTATGTGGTAGTAACGTGAAATGTTTGTAGATCATTGAATGTAGAATTGTACAGCTTCATGTGAAGTGCTAATAGATGATTTCTCGCGAATGGCGAGATAAATTCATGATAGACTCTTGTTAAGATGGAGTTTGTTAAAGATAACAGTGAAGACATGAGTGATCCAGAAGCATGCAGAATAAAAGATGAAGATACTGAGGAACAAAGAGGTTGGTGATCATTCTTGATGCTTTCCATTCTTCTTAATGACTGACAAACAGCTAAGTTTGCTGGCCACCAAATTTGTGATTTGGACACTTGACAGCTGATTTTTTCCCCCAACCATATCTTATGTCATTACCATGAAAAAGACATAAATAACTTACAGCACATGAAACATCAATTAAAAATAACGGTCAGTTTAATTTATTTTTAACTATTTCATGTGTTCATTAGACCTGGTGGAAGCGAAAGAGGAAAGTGAAGAACAGAATGAAATGGAGGAGAAACAGCAGTTTCAGAAACCTAATAATTTCATAATTGGAGAAAAATCTTTTAGTTGCTCCCAGACTGAAAAGAATTTTTCACCAGAAAGAACGGAACCTAAAAATTGCTTCACCTGCCCACAATGTGGAAAGAGTTTCACATGTAAACGAGACCTTAAGAGGCACATAAGAATTCACACTGGAGAGAAGCCGTTCACATGCTCTCAGTGCGGAAAGTGTTTCGCAAATTCAGGAGACCTTAAGAGGCACTTGCGAATTCACTCTGGCGAGAGGCCTTTTGCCTGCCCTCAGTGCGGAAAGAGTTTCACGCAAAAGGAAGGTCTTAAGGAACACACCAAAATTCACACGGGAGAGAAGCCTTTTGCATGCATGTTGTGTGGGAAGAGTTTCACACATCAAAACAGCCTGAAAAGGCACATGAAAGTTCATTCTGGAGAGAAATTACACCAGTGCCCTGAGTGTGGCAGGAGATTTTCAGAAGCATGCAATCTCAAAACTCACCTGCTGTCTCACACTGGAGAAAGACCATTTAACTGTGAGCGGTGTGATAAGAAGTTTTTTTTGGCCGTACACTTAAAGACACACATGAGGATTCATGAAGATGAAAGGCGTTACGTGTGTTCTTTTTGTGGAAAGAGTTTTTTGTGGCTTAACGGGTTTAAAGACCATCAGAAAACACATATTGGTGAGAAACCCTACGTGTGCTTGGAATGTGGAAGTACTTTTATTAGAGCTGGTGAACTTAAAGTACATGAACGAATCCATACGGGAGAAAAACCTTACAAGTGTTCACATTGTGAAAAGAGTTTCACAGTTTCAGGAGCCTTGAAAGTACACGAGCGAGTACATACTGGAGAGAAGCCGTACCTCTGCCCTTCATGTGGGAAGACTTTCAGTCGATATGGAAATCTAGGGAAACATTTAAAAAAAGCTTGCCCAAAGTTGAGAAACTGAGGAAGGTTCACATTCAGGTATAAGCCTGTCATGATTAATTGAAATTGCTTTCATTGTTCACTTTACATTTTTATCTGTGGATTAGTATCGGCCAATATTTGTCTTCTTTTTTTTTCTTCTTTTTTTTTTGGCATTGTCCAAGATTTTTTTTGTTTGGCTGCTAGGTGTCGGAATCATGACCTTTATTTTGACAGCGCTGAGAACCCCAGTGCTTGAGCGCAGATGCACAGGATCGCCCATTCTCTGTTTGCTTTCTTTGTTTAACAGTTCTGTCTAATAATTTTTTCATGTAATATTGACAGGAGAGTTCAACTAGCCGTGTAAATGGTAAAATGGTGGTGCGCATAGTGAGCTATAACTTGCCTAACATGGTTGTTATAAAAGTAAGTAAACCATATAATAAATGTACTTGCACATATTTGGGAATCACAATATCAAATTTTTTACAATCTAGTTAACAATAATTTGAATAATAAGTAAAAACTAAGAAATAAAACTAATACATTATTTATACAGCAGGATGTGTCACAAGCTTGATGCATTGCTATGGAAATAGAAATTCCTTTTCCATAGTTTGCATACCTGTAACTCTAAAAGAATTCAGGACATCTTAATATCCTTCTAGATTCTCATTCTTTCCTCATCTCATCTTTCCTTTTGACATCTTCATTTTAAGGTCCTATATAGTTCAGTCCCATAGAAATTGGAACCTCAATGTGACTCCATGTCCAAATTGTTAAATTTTACCCATTTTCAATGGTCAAGAACCAAATGTAGGTAACTTTTTAAACAGCTGATAGTTATTGTGTTTAAAGAAGAATGTCTGAAGAACAAATAACACTGAAACTTGAAATGTATTTTGTTTCCCTCTATCAAAACAATTAAATACAACACACCTCTCTGAGTGTCAAAAACAAAAATTTTTCTGAAGTTTACATGTCTGTAATTCAGGAAGTGTTAAAGATATCTTAATGTAATTTTAGATTCTTGTTCTTATGAAACTTTTCTGTTGGAATCTTTATTTTTAAGGCCCTATATGGTTCAATCTCATAGATATAGGGATGTCAATGCTGCCAGTTACGTGTAGTTATGACTGCGTATTTGAACTCTTGTTAGCTTTAGAAGCTGTTAAAATGAACAAAATCCCATCTTCCAAATATCCATAAAACTGATTCAAATATAGATTCTTATAAATACACTTTTGGGAGCAAGTTAATGTGCCTCAACCATTTTTCAGTTTTCAGTCACTGAAAATGGGTACCATTCAACAATTTTAACATGGAGCTGCTTTGAGATCCCCATATCTTTTGGACTGAACTATATAGGGCCTTGAAAATGTAGATTTCAAAAGGAAAGTTTATTAAGAACGAGAATCTAGAAGGATATTAAGATATCCTGTATTCTTTTAGAGTTACAGGCATGCAAACTTTGGAAAATAAATATTTATTGCATCAGACAGGTATGTTCTATGCAACTGAGCTGATAGAAAAAAACAAGATACATTTCTAGTTTCAACATTTGTTCTTCAGATATTCCTCTTTAAAAGAAAAAAAGTATCAGCTGTATGCAAAGTGACCCACATTTGGTTTTTGACCACTGCAAATGTGTACAATTTACCAATTTACTCATGGAGCCGCATTAAGATCTCCATATCTCTGGGATTGAACCATTGGGGGCCTTTTAAAATGAAGATGCCAAAAGGAAAGTTTGTTAAAACCAGAAACTAAAAGGATATTAAGATATCTTTAATGCTTCTTGAGTTACAGGCATGCAAACTTAAAGGGATAGTTCACCCAAAAATGAAAATGATCCCATGATTTACTCGCCCTCAAGCCATCCCAGACTATCTTCTTTCAGATGAACAGATATATTTAAAAAATATCCTTAGTCCTTCAAAGTTTATAATGGTAGTGAATGGGGGCCTGCATTTCGAACAAACAAAAAAAACATTTATCCATAATCAAAGTAATCCATACGGCACAAGTGGGTTTAATAAAGGCCTTTTGAAGCTAAGTGATGTGTTTTTGTAAGAAAAATATCCATATTTAACATTGTATAAATTAAAATAACTAGCTTCCGGCGGACGACCGTACACAGTACGAATACTGCGCAACTTTGTACAGAAAAAATATTAACAAAATCAAAAATTTGAGCTGGGGAAGTTTCAGAAATTTGGTTGATTTGACATGGAATGACCCTATAGTGAATGTAAGCATGTAGGCCAGTGTTTCCTAAACTGGGGTATGTGAACAAAATGCTGAGTTTTGCCATTCATTTTCCCCCACCTTAAAATAACATTAAAATTGAGCATGTATTTCTAAGGCAAAATGCCACTAGTGTAAAAACAGGAAAATGGTTGCACTGTAAAAGGTCAGACATGACATCCAATCAAATGACCTCATCTTTGCGGTCAAAACTGACTGTGTCCACACAAGCAGCGTGCAGAGTATG
This sequence comes from Anabarilius grahami, assembly GCA_003731715.1. NCBI lineage: Eukaryota > Metazoa > Chordata > Actinopteri > Cypriniformes > Xenocyprididae > Anabarilius > Anabarilius grahami. The sequence continues at coordinate 27,344 of RJVU01058740.1, read as the reverse complement.
CTGCCTTAACAAATCGCGCTACATTACTTCCATTCTCAACANTTAAAATGAACAAAATCCCATCTTCCAAATATCCATAAAACTGATTCAAATATAGATTCTTATAAATACACTTTTGGGAGCAAGTTAATGTGCCTCAACCATTTTTCAGTTTTCAGTCACTGAAAATGGGTACCATTCAACAATTTTAACATGGAGCTGCTTTGAGATCCCCATATCTTTTGGACATTCTCAACAATGTACCTTTGTAAATGTGGGATTTAAGCACTTACTAGCAGGACAGGTATAGACAGTCTGTGCATAGAAATTGATTTAAGACTAAAACTCTCCTACCCTGTGTGAGTTCTTATTTTTAATGTTGATAGCTATTATACAAGCAAGAATGCAATTTTTCCAGTATATAAACACATTGGCAAATGTGACATTGATTTTATACAAACAAACAAAAAGGTAGCTAATATTAAGTGATGTACATTTTAAATACAGTATTGTTTGTCAGTATTGTTTGCTCTAATTTGCAATGAAATATTAGTTCCAACGAAAGCCAAAGCAGAACTGTTGTATGTCTCCAAGCAACACACAGTGGTGTTTCATTAATGAACACGTGTGGCTTTGAACGAATCAGGGTCAATGATTCAATGACCCATTCATAAATACAGCCACTTGTCACCATCTACTGGCAGTTTTAGTTTGATATTTAAAAGTATCACTTTGTTTTTACCGTCATTTCAGATTTCTCTATTGAGAATTTTTTTATAATTTAAAATATTATCTTATAACATTATTTGTGCCATTGTAATTGCATTCAGGCCACCTTTGAGCAGCATTAAACTGTGTAAATACATCTGTGTTCCAAATTATTATGCAAGTGACGTATCAGTAGGATTTCACAATAAACATTCAGATTTTATTTTTTCAAAGAAAAAGTTTGTTTGTTTTATCCTTGTTTTATATCTTTTTAGATAACTGGTGTCAATCTCAGACAGGTTTGTTAAATTGACAGGTCTAGATAGGTAAATGGAAACCTTACTAAAAGAGGTTGTTTCACATCATTAAGCAAGTCACAGTTTTCATGGAATATGGGGAGGATGAAAGATCTTTCTGAAGATGAAAAGCATGAAATGGTGCAATGTTATGCAAAAGGCACGAAAACAACTAATACTGTGTGAAAACAGAATGGAGATTATCGGACTATCATTTGATTTGTGAGTAATTTACAGCACGAGAACTCGGTCAGATAAAGGCTTATTAAGGGAAGTTTGTTTAAAAAATATTATATTAAAAAGGACAGCTATAAAAAAGCCACTGTTGAGCAGCAAACAGGTATTTGAAGCTGCTGGTGTCTCTGGAGTCTGAAGAACCTCTCCATGCAGGCTGGCAGTTATGCGTAAAGTTACATTTCAGCCACCAGTGCAAACTGCAGTGCAAAGATATCTTTTGTTGATAATGATTTCATTTGAATGAAATTATTGATTTAGTTTCATTTATTGCTATATTTATTATATTAATAATTAAATAATGGAATTTTTTATGACACAAGAATTTGACATAAAACATGACATACAATTAATAGGGTTAGAAAAACTTTGACTTTGTAAAGGTAAAAAATCCACCTGAAAATCAGTTTAAGGGGCAAATATTGTCCCTTAATGAAAAAGGTGTGAATGCAGTCTAAATGGAAGAGGGGGTATGCAAAAGGATGTTAAATGCCTCAGGGGTAAGCAACTCTAAAAAATTTGGGAACCACTATGCTATATATGCAAAAAAAGTTACATTACATTCTAACATTGTAACAACTTTACAATCTAAAAACAGAGGTAAAGCAGTTAAATTAAATTAAAAATGAAAATAAATATAAAAACAAAAGCACAGACTAAATGTTAACTGGTAAGAGAAACACACATTCACTAGTTTTGGGCTTTGTAATTATAGCCAATATGATTACCCCATAACAATAGTCAATTTACAATTACTGCTATAATAAAAATACACTTATTTGTAGGTTTTAAATTCTACATATGGCACATTTTATGTCCAACAACAAACATTTTAGCAAAATGTATTATATTTTAGACGAATTATGGCTCTCCATCTGTTTGGCGCTCATTCACTGAAGTTTGTGAAGTTTAGCAGAGACTTTCTTGCATAAGGCTCATCTTCAGAGGCAGCATAACAGTTTAATGATATACAACAAAATAGAGAGAGCTTTGGTGATAATTAAGTGAACATTTAATTACTACAAATGTAATTTCTCGCTAGAATGAGATCAAAATGTACATTTACACATTTTTAGCTCAACTCTCAGGGAAGCAAAAATGCACAGGATTGTGGGATATTATTAGGCAGTGTAAGAATCATCTATGCTGCCTTCAAAAATCAATCAGATTAAGGTATCTCAGTAAACAGGGTGTGACACGATCATTTGATTCACGACTTACCTTGTTGCCCTCTTACCTCCATACACTGCCTGCGGAGGCAGCATTTTTCAGCTTTTGGCCGTAGCCTTAAGCCCATTTCACACTGCACCAACAGACATGACCAACTCGGACAATCACCAAATTACAATATTTCACTTCTCATACATTCCACGACCCAACAAATGCTGATTCAACATGTTCAGTTGGCAAAAATGAGCACCGACCAAGGCCATCAGACCAACAGATGTGTCTGTTGCCATTGGTTGGCTTCTGAAAGTGCAGTGTTAACTGACCTGTAGATGCTATTCTGAATGGATGATTTTTTTTTAGAATTTCAGTCTGTGCTGATGTGGCCCAGGCAGAAACTGAAATTGATGCTGGTCCTAAAGTATAACTGCACCCTTAGGGGAGATGAAACCAACTACGGACTCTGACACAGGACTATGCCTACAGGGATGGGTCAGCCAAAAAATTTAAATTCTGTCATCAATTACTCCCCCTCAAGCTGTTACAAACCTGTATACATTTCATTGTTTTGCTATACACAAATGAAGATATTTGGAAGAATGTAACCAAGCAGATCTATATTGACATGTTCCCATCTGGACTACATTACCCATAGGCCCTCATTCCTGGGACTGATTGCACACACACCTGCACGGCATTACACACACTATAAAACACTCACACACGCATCCATACACCGCGAAGTCTTGATTTGCCTTGGTGATCACTTCTGAGCGTTTTCTTGTACACTGTTATCTTGTTACCGATTGGACTGCCTTGCTTCTGTGAACCTCTGCCGCCAGCCTTGACCCTTGCCTGTTTCCTGGACTGTGTTTGCCTACCGCCTGCCATGACCTCTGCCTGTAGTAAGACCCTGTTTCCTTGCCGCCTGTCTCGACCTAAGCCTGTCCCTGTTTACGCTACTGTCTTGCCCCTGTTTGTACGGTGCTGTGTTGTCATAATAAAGACGCTGCAAATGGATCCTCACGCTGTTGACCCATCATTAGTTACAAACATTTTTCCAATTCTTCCTTCTTTGTTTACAGCAGAACAAAGAAATGTATACAGGTTTGGAACAACTTGAGGGTGAATAAATGATGCAGAGACATACACTGAAGAAGTGGATTTAAAATATCGGCAAAGAAAATTCAAAGTGTATCTTCAGTTCATGTTATCATTAATCATGATGCAATAAACCAAAGTCAAAGATGGAAATTGCTCACCTTTTGTTTTGATTCACCATTTTAAAGTCACTATGAAATCAAAATTGACAAATCTTGTTTGTTTTTTATGTAATTTTGCAGTATTTAATAGAAATGATTTATCCATGCACATCATTGATTTTTTTTATTTTTTTTTTTATTTATGTTCCTTGTAATCTTTAATCAAAATAACTTCCCCTCCCACTTGCAGTGACCTCTCTTTTCCTCTCTGATGATGTGTTTACTGGTGGGACAACCTGTCACTCACATGAGATCTACCAATAGCAAACCACAATCATCCAACCATCTAATCAATTCCCTATAAACAACATTGAGTCCCGCACTACACTTTTCTTGTTCCAGAAGCCAGAGATGGAAACTTGAGTCTTAAGTCGCAAAAAAAAAAAAGGCTTGCGACTTGACTTGGACTTGTGAACAACTGTCTCGAGACTTGACGTGGACTTGAATACAGAAAAACACAAGTCATTTTGGTACAGCATTTCTGAAAATTATCAGCATCTTGAACATCATGATCAGTAAGACGTCACAAACAGCAGATTTTATCTTCTAAACTAAAATCAGGCTGACAAATATTGGGCATACCATAATACTAAATATGAGACTAAGTGGGCATCAGTTATGTAACAGTTCTGGTCTCAGCCTCACTGCATTGTACTGGGGTTTTGTGTGTGGATAATGCAAGTGTATAATAAAAAACCATGCAATGCTGAAAAATCTTTGCCTTTATTTTGGATGTTGTAACTTTTACAATCAAAAGTGTTAAGTCTGATGATTCATATATGAAACATTATTTGTGTGATAAAGTGTTATAACCAATCAATATGAAATATAATTTGTGTGATCATGTGTTAGTACCAATGAATAAATAAATAGTATCACTTGTCTGCTGGGCAGTTTAATTTCTTATGCAGTAATTCTTTGTAATTCAACAACCTGTGACAAAACATTTGTATATTTCTTTATAAACAATGGGAATAATTTTAGAATAAAATAATAAAATAATAAATTAAATTATATAATTAAATATTAGTACATAAACCGGCCTAATGCTTAACAGATTGTTGGCTCCACAGAGCTCCTCATATCCATATGCTTGACTGAAGAACTCAGTTGTAGGGATGTACTAAGCGATTGGTCACTGATCTTTATGGGCCAATATGAAATATCTGCCTTAAATTGGCCGATCCTGCATAAATTTAGAGCTAATCTTTTTTTGCTTTAAAATTTTTTGCAATTGGGCAGGGCTGACTTGCTACACCACTGTTTTCATGTGCTGTTTTTTGCAGCATTGAGCATTAGTACACACATCACACACAAATTTGTTGAGTTTATGAATGCAATGACCAATCAGAGATGTTTACATTAGTCACCGGTGGCGTGATTTTTGTTCCACCAAACCAGTTCAGTGCAAATCCCGCCCTGCAGCCAATTTCATTGGTTAAGGTTATGGTGTGCGGTGTGGAATGAAGCGGTAGGGTGAAGTTTATAGAATCGGCTGTGGGGCAAAGTTTGAGCTGAACTGGTTTGGGGGGGGNACGGCACCTGCATCTGCAGTTTTGTGAAGTCTGTGAGGTTTGTCTCTAGGTTACTGGATCCCTGAGAGGAGGGAACGAGACATTTAGTTAGTAGCTAGTGCTATGGGGATCATGTGAAAACAAGCCGTGTTACCAAACCACAACTTGATCAATTACAGGCCGATCTCGAGTCTAAATTTTCTGTCAAAAATACTAGAAAAGGCGGTAACAATTTAGAATACTGAATCTTCATTAATGAATAACTACACAGGAACAAATTAGTAATGCATTATTAACACTCTACTAACTACTATTAACTAACAAAGAAACTCTGATTATTGAATTAGTAAGTAATAGTGCTCCGTTGAATGTGGTAGTTCACTATTAGCTAATCAGTAACTACCCTTTTTTTCATACCGCCCAGAGAACTACTAAGAACTACTCTATACAGGTTCATAATTAATGTGAATAATGCATAATGTATAATTAATTCTAAAGTGAAGGTCATGGTAACACACTAGTATTACCAAATCCTTCAGAAGGAATTACTAATTATTTGGATCAGTATTCTAAAGGTAAAAAGTCATTGTAAACTTTTGAGGTTTTTGTACAGTTTTGTACAGTAATTCCTTCTGATGTATTTGGTAACACTTAAGTAATTACTAGTGGGTTACCATGATCTTCACTTTAGAATACTGATCCAAATAACTAGTAGTTCCTTTAGAATTATGTAGTAACTCCATTAGTTAAAAACTTCAAAATTTTACAATGACTCTATAGAGTTCTTAATAGAACCAGGAAGTATGACCCTATTGGCCCGGTTCTGTCAACACTGCACTGGCTCCCTCCCAGAACTAGACAGAGTTGCCGGGATCCAAACGCCACGCTCCACACATATAACATATCATACAGACGAATGAGAGTATGGTCTCACAAGAAGCACTAGGCTAGCAACATGCAGATATAAGCATATCAAAATAAAGTGACAAAATTGCACATACCAAGCCGTAAACACATGGCATCCATATACAAACATTCAAAACTCTTTCCAAGCTGCCCCTGCAGTGATGATGTCAACAATGGGAGAGCCTCTACCCTTCATATTCAAGTAATGAACCTAGTTAAGCACAAGCGTTTGTAATCACATGGTCCGTGAAAGGCAAGAGACTGTGCCACTGTGCCAGTCCCAACAAAGCCTATACAAAACTAACAGCTCCTTTTCCATATAGACGATAAAGCAGTGGCCACTCCAGCTGCCATCCATCATAAAGTATTTACTCATGAACAAAATTCATGGAAAGCTTGCGATGTACACATACACAAAGCTACAACGCTGCTGGTAGTTTATCAGAGAGAGCGTATATGCTTCACAGACACAGCTAGAGAATGAAAATCAAGTGATGACAGTGTCAACTCTCCACCCCCAGCTCCTATATGAGCTAGTTGAAACCACTCAACCACTCACAAGGGGTAATAGCAGCTAAGGAGAAGGCTGGTTTACCCTGTGATGTGTATGACAGGGCTAACGCCTCCACAATCTAGAGGGACAGTCTTTGCTTGGAAACAGGCAGCCTTTTAGAGTGGCCCCCAAAGCAAACAAACAGTTGATCTGTCTAAACTGACTAGAGCGCTCAATATAAATTTGGAGTGTTCGTACTGGACAGAGCGGCTGAGGGGTGTGAGAGACTTCCGCGGTTGAAACTCCAAGCAGCTCCATCAACTCCGGGAACCATAACTGGTTGGGGCGCTTTGGAGCTACCAGTAATACTGACTGCTGCTCCACCCTGATCTTCTGCAATACCAGGGGCAGCAGTTTCACCCAAGGAAATGTATACTTGCGGCCGTTCTGCCTCTGGCAAGCTAGCGCGTCCACTCCTAGAGGGGACTGAGATAGAGAGAAATAAAGCGGCCTATGGGCATTCTCGGCTGTTACATACAGGTCCACTTCCACCTTCCCAAAGATGTCCAAGATGAAGGCCGTTGACCTGAGATGGAGTCTCCACTCCCTGTGGACCACACTAGCCAAGTTTACATGTACAATTTTTTGTCATTCCGATTGAAAGATTCGGTGGATTGTTTACATGAGACGTCATCCAATCCGATATGGTGTTTACATGTGCTGGCGCTTTCAATCGGAATGACTTTGTGACATGTGCACATTAGCTTATGTCCTGTTTGGCGCCTTGTATTCCTGTCAACATGGAGCTCCATCATTTCTTGTGCGCACTATTTTTATGTAAAGTGTTGCTTAATCAAGCACCAACAGCGTGAATTTGTAGCATATTACTGCTGGAAGGCATGAGGAAATGACGGGCTGCAAGAAGCTGACCTTTCTGGTGGCTGTGCATCTCAGAGCATCTCAATACTACCCCTCCCTCCTCCGTAAAGCAGAAGCGTGTGGATGAAGGTCTGTAGTAATGATACACTGAGTTCTTTCAGTGTATTTAATAAATGTGTTGTTTCAGTTTTACTCCAGTTTAATTTTGCCGCCGCAATTGTGCATTCTGACGACCCCTGACCTCTTGATGTGATGACGTAGACGCAAAGTAATTGGTTTAAGTCGTTTACATGGCAGAATTTTTATTTTGTTCAGTTTATAGAAAGGTTTATCCCACCCCTCTCAAACCGATTACAATTTTATTTGGTTTGGGCATTTTTATTCCGATTGGGGTGTTTATATGGAGCATTCTCATTTAAACCGATTACAATGCTCCATGTAAACGCACCTACTGTCTCTCAACAGTTTGTCCACCCTGAATGGAGCAGAGGTTCTAATCGGCCCAAAGAAGGAGGCTTTGCTCTATGCTGTGCAACGAGCAAGAGCAAACACCCTCTTGGTGATTGATGTAGGCCACCACCGCCATATTGTCCAAACAAATAAGAACATGGTGGTAACAGACAAATGGGAGGAAGCATTTCAGGGTAAACTGAACTGCCTTAAGTTCAAGGCAGTTTATGTGCCTTGTAGTGCTGGGCGGTATACCGGTTCATACGGTAAACGGTTTCAATTTTGAGACCGATATGTATATTTCAAAAACCACCATACCGGTGCGTAGCTGAAACAGCTGCTTTATCTATTCAATGGCCATGAAGCGCAATGTAGAGTGTATTAGAGAGTGGACTTCTATTAACTGCATAACCTTCTTACACTAATGGAACCAACTTTATAAAACAACAATAAATAACTCACAAAACTAACTTATGACTATTTCTGTAGGCCTATACCAGTGGGTGGCAATGCAAGAAAGCATTAAAATAAAGGGAATCTTATCACTCTCTACTTGACTCTCTTCTGAGCGGCACAAATTCAACAAGTGTTGTTATACCAAAGCAAAGACAATGGAAAATTACTGCTTCATAATGTTGTCCTGTGATTCTGAAAACCTTGAGATGGGGACATTCCCTTATACCACTAATTTATTTGTGATAATAGCTAACCCTAACAGTAAACACACTGGTGTTCAGGTAAAACAACCTTTTCTCCAAGAAGGTTACGCAACAGACAACTTTTCATATTACACCCTAAAGTGTTGTTCAATATAACGGGAGTAAATGGAACACAAACAACAAAACCAACTGAAAGAAAAAACACAAGAACCATGAAACATTTAGGCAAATGGATAGTGATGGAGAGGAGAAGCACATTACCATAATCTACTCACTCAATGCATGTTTAGCCATAGTTCTAAAATTGTATATGAGAACACCTCTTGGACATTTCTGTAGAAATCACAGAAATTCTATTCAGTTTTTAAGCTGAATTCTGACAAAACATGACAGAATTATGAACAAAGGGGTCAATAGGGAATTGTGAAGCATATGACACAGGTGTGTATTAGATGTGCTACTTTGCTTCTTTATGCATGACCGTCTTGTCCCTGAATTGTCACAAAAGTCCTCAATACGCATATCAATGAATCTCTTGCACCAGATATGCATTAGCATACTGTGGCAATCAAGAGCAGTGTTCCATAATCAATTCACATGTATACTGTTAAAGAGATTACTTTTAAAACGGGCTGCTCAGCCCTATCACTTAGTCAAATGAGGAGAATTAAAATGATTTGTATCTTTCATTCACTCAATGGTGCAGATTCTATAGTTGTGTATAACATTAACTTTTGTGAATGGCCAAAACACATGCAGCCAATGTTATTACTAAATTAAAATAATTATTAACAACTCAACAGTATTTGTATAGTACTGTTCACTGTTAATATTGGTCCAAATCAAGTTTTTTGTTTAATTTACCTCCTAGCACTCCTTGCAGCCCACTGAGGTTGAAATGTAAATCTCGGCCATTTCCACCACTAATTTCCATATTTCCACTTTGAAAGATTCTTGTAGTCAGCATTGTCAAATTAGTACCTCAAAATAAGTCTAATATTTTATCATATTCTACTAAAATGCTAATATCTCACATTTTGATGATAGGCACGAAGTTGATATATGCAGTCCAAGTGTGTAACATACAAAATGAGTTTAAACAATGTCACTGGAAATTGGATAAAAACAAGAGGGGTTACATACGAGAGATCCTGTATTAGATAATATAAAGTTAAAAATTACATATTTAATTCAAAGTTATTTAAGGTAACAGAGTGGCACAGCAATGAGTCCTAAAACCCGGAAACGAGTTAGCATTTTTGATCTTCTGCTTCCATCATCCTGAAGTCAGTGGGTTTTTGAATTTTTTATTTTATTTTTTATTTTTTTGTCAAATGTCTGAAATAAGATCTGTGGTGAACACAAGATCAAGATATTTTCTCATTTTATTCTACATAATAAACTGCATTAGGAATACCTCATTCATTATTTTTTAAAGCATTTACATGTCTTGAAAAAAATGTCCATCAAATAATTTAAAAAACGTACATAATTACAATAATTTAATGTAATTCTTATTTTTCAAAACAAGACTCAATTCCTATTCTCTCACATTTTTTTTTTAATTGAGGTAGATTCTCTTCTCAAATCTTTTTTTATTTAAGTAGTAATAGGCTAAATAAATAAAATGTGACAGATTCTTGAAACCATATTATGAGAATTTCTGTAATGATTCTAATGGCTTAGTTTGCTTTCCTCTGCTTATTAGCCTAAGGATTCTGTTTATATATTAATTTATTGATATTTATCATTACCTTTTTTTTTTAAGATTAATTTATTTTATTTTCATTAGGTCTAATTTTCTGAAATCATTTTATCTTTACCCTGTTTGTGTTTTTCTCTTGTTTGTTACATGTGAACATCACTGTTGTGAACATTTCTCCTGTGTTTCTGCTTTTTTTCTTCTGCAGAAGTTTTAACATTTTCATCTCTGTTTCTTTACTATAAAAAAACAAAAAAAAAACAAAAAAACAGGGCGATACAAACTTTCGGGTTGGCTTACGCCATGCCTTCATTGCGTCACACTCCAGTCCAGTAGACGGTGGTAATCCAGCAAAAGTCAAAGTCAATCGTCTGAAACTCGAGAAGAAGAAACAGCGCGTTGCCATCTTGTTCCACTAACGTTATCCACAGTGCGTCGCTCAATAACAGCTTTATAGTAGAAAGCAGGAGATATTAAGTAAAATTATACAACATCTGACTTTGGATATTCTCAGAAGGACGCGTGCATCTAGTGCCTAGTAGGAGTATGCGAATCGGGCCAAAAATATTGCGTGTATTTCGGTTACTCTGAACGTGAAGACCCGCGTCTAAACAGGCCCAAATAACTCGAGCTTTATCAAATTATGTCTTCGTCACAAGCTATTGTAAAGATGGACTTTATAAAAGAGGAGAGTGAAGAAATGACAATTCCAGAACCATGGAGAGTGAAAATTGAACAAACGGATGAACAAAGAGGTTTGATTCTTCATCGTTTACTCCTTTCGGTAACAAAGCATCACTGTCAGTTTTGGTGGTTGTGAAAATACAGATAGCATAAATTGAAATGTAGAGGGAAAATGCATGGTCTACGTTACATGACTGTAGTATGTAACGTTACGCAACTAATGTGCCAGGTCTGATGGCAATAATATACGGATGACAGAATCGATCGATTAACTACTGTACGACTCGAGCCGTATATTCCAAGTGTTCCGAAAGCATACGATAGGATTTGGCGAAAAACAAATTGAAATGTAATTTTTTTTTTTTTTTTT
>RJVU01058740.1:0-16035 GCA_003731715.1 Anabarilius grahami | reverse complement strand
CCGTTGCGCGCTCATTAGCAGCAGTTCGCGGCGACGCGCCTAGGAAAAGCACCACGCGCACCATTTTGAGAAAATAAGATTAATGAACACGACGCCTAAACCCGAAAAACAAATGCATGTAGGCTAATTTTACGACACATCTGAGGCGAACTATATCTGTCCTTTACACTCAACCAAGTCACCTTTTATTTATGTAGTGCTTTATACAACACAAATGAATAAACAACAGAATAACGATGCTAACTTTATCAAATAAAAAACATTAATTCTATGCTGTAAAGCAGCTTTGAAAAGAAAATGGTGTTATTATTTCGCTCATGTCCGTTAAATGTTGATTCAGTTCAACTAAATGCATGGCATAATGTTGACCTTAAAAAAAAAAAAAACGAGGCTGTTTTTTGCGCACCTTTATAAATCAGTGGTGTTCTGAAATGAGATTTAAAAAATGCTTTTTTTTGTTTTTTTAATATAAAAGTCAAATGTAAATTCCTGTCCCAGTTACACACAATGTTGGCACATGTTCCTGGTTAAAAAAACATTACATTAAAAAATAGAAATACAATTCTATTTTGTATTTTTACATTAACTATGCAATTAATGTTCTATTTATTAAAACCAAGTAAAATTCTCAAGTTTAAGCATTTTTACTTTTATTCCAAAATAATAACTTAAGGCAGTAACAATTTAAACAATATATTTTATTTGTGAACTGATGTTCAGCTGGTCTTTTCTCAGTAAACACTGGTCACAGACATGAAGATGCACCTTTAATTTCACCACACTTTCAAAATATGCAAACTCAGAGCAAGAGTTTAAACTTTTATTTTGAAATGTCGATGAACAGTTTGCATATTTAGCAACATATTGATGTATTCTCCTGTGTTGGTGTAGGATTATAAATGATTTACTAGGCCTGGGTAAAAAATATTAATTTCTAGATTTTAATCGATTCTCATTTTTACGAAACGATATCGATTCTTAAATCCCAAGAATCAATTAGTCTAGTCTGTTTTCAGTTGATGAATGAATAGAACATTGTCTTATTGCTTATTGTCATTTATTGGATGGCTTATTTCCATCCAATAAATGGCAATAAGCTTTTTGCTTTGTTACTTCTGATATGAAACAAAGTCTCAGATTTCAAATTGCACGTGAACTGATCATCTCCTCCGCTTTACACTTGGTGTAAATAGCATCTATTGTTATTTGTAATTAGTGCAAATAGCCACTGCCTTAAAATAATCTCATTTTGTTGCTTTGCAGCCTGAAATGAAGATGGACACAGTTTCTGTGACAAAACTAAAAAAGTCAAAGCATGTATCAAGTATGTTTAATACGTTTCTACTGTTTTGATTAACACATTATAAACATTTTAAGCCCCTTGGCAAAAGTTTACAGATTTATTTAATCTTACTTAGAAATTAAATAATCTGTTCCTGAAAATATCATGCATTATTGATAAAACAAATAAATGTATAGTTTGACAGTGACAATCCATTTATCGTCTTTCCAATCTTTAAAATAATAGGCCTACAGTAATTGATACTAATGTGATAAACATGGTTCCAACATGTTTTATTTTGTTACACTTTATGTTCATCCTTCTGAAGAAATTACACGTGTCCGAAAGAAACAGTTATCGGTTCAGTACTGGTGATTCGAGAACCGTACATCCGGTAGTACACGCATGCTCAGTATCTGCTGCTCGTTCTCATCAGTTCTCTCAGCACAGCATGTCTGTTCATGCTGTGTGTTTGAGTTACTGGAGTAACTATATTCTCCAGGATATTGGTTTATTTCGAGTCAGAGGGACTGTCAGGCATGTCTAAAAGTGAGTAACTTTAAAAAAAACTGTGGATCAGTGCTGACTTGCGACGTAGGGCTGCACGATTTATCGCAATTTTTTCACACGCGATTTGGCAAAGGCTGCGATTATTTTATGCGCAGCTTGTCAGAGCTGTACGGCTCTGTGATCAGTAGTAAATGTTTCTCCATCTGAAAGCCAGAGGGCGCTCTTGCGCAGAAACTGCAAATATGCCCTGCTGCCGAAGTAGAACATGCGTCATATAACAGCAACATGTCAGAAATGTTTTTTTTTTAAATTAAAAAACAATCACTGAGTTGGAAAAAGGATCACCCCCTTGTGTCAGTATTTTGTTGAACCACCTTTTGCTTTAATTACAGTCTTAAGTCTGTTGGGATATGTCTCTACTAACTTTGCACATCTAGACTTTGCAATATTTGCCCACTCTTCTTTGTAGAACTGCTCAAGTTCAGTTAAATTTGATAGTGACTCTTTGTGGACTGCAGTCTTCAAGCCATTCCACAGATTTCCAATGGGCTTTAAGTCTGGGCTCTAACTAGGCCATGCAAGGACATTCACCTTTTTCTCCAACCACTGTGTGGTAAGTTTTGCTGTGTGCTTTGGGTGCATCTTTGTCATGTTGGAAGGTAAACCCTCTTACCATTGACAACTTTCTGGCAGAGGGCAGCAGACTTTCATCATTTCCTTATCCTATTTTGCCCCAACCATTTTTCCTTCTATCCTGACAAGTCCTCCAGTCCCTGCTGCAGAGGATATTACCACCTCCTTGCTTTACTGTAGGAATGGTGTTATTTGGATGGTGAGCTGTATTGGATTTCCACCAGACATGTCGTTTCGTGTTGAGGCCAAATAATTAAATTTTAGTCTCTTCTGACCATAACACCTTTTCCATGTGGCCTCAGAATCTTCAAGTTGTGACTGCATGTGGCTTTTTTCTTGCAACCTTCCCATACAAGCCACATTTGTGAAACATTTGTGATATTGTTGTCACATGTACACAATGATCACTCTTTGTCATAAATTCCAGCAACTGCTTCAGAGTTGCTGTAGGCCTCTTGGTAGCCTCTCTGACCAGTTTCCTCCTGACTCTTTCATCCAGTTTGGAGCAACATCCTGATTCATGGAGGGTCTGTGTTGTACCAAATACCTTCCACTTCTTAATAATAGACCCAAAAATGAAAATAATGTCATTTATTACTCACCCTCATATTTACATTTACATTTACGCATTTGGCAGACGCTTTTATCCAAAGCGACTTACATTGCATTATACTATACATTTGTATCGGAGTATGTGCAATCCCTGGGATCGAACCCATGACCTTGGCATTGCTAGTGCCATGCTCTTAACCACTGAGATACAGGAAAGTTCATATCATTTTACACCCATAAGACCTTCGTTCATCTTCGAAACACAAAAGTAAGATATTTTTGATGAAATCTGATGGCTGAGTGAGGCCTCTATTGCCATAAACTTCTCAAGATCCAGAAAGGTACTAAAAACATTTAAAACAGTTCATGTGAATACAGTGGTTCTACCTTAATATTATAAAAGCGACAACAATATCTATAGTCATGGGCGATTTCAAAACACTGCTTCATGAAGCTTTGAAGCTTTACTAATCTTTTGTTTCGAATCAGTGGTTCGGAGCGCCGAAGTCACATGGTTTCAGTAAACGAGGCTTCGTTTCAGTTTGNAGGGGAGGGGATCCTTTTTCCAACTCAGTGATTCTGGATTTTAATTTTAATTTTTTTCTTGAATGTTGGTGTTATATCTTTTACTTGGATGTTATATGTTGTAAAGAGTAAATACAGCTGGATAAAACAAAAACTGTCCATCTTTATTTCAGGCTGCAAAGCAACAAAATGTGATTATTTTAAAGGGGGGGGTGATTTATTTTCTATACCCACTGTACATCCAATCACAGACGATGTCAAACAAATCTATTGCCTCTTCTCACGTGACCCCCCCACACATACACGCACACCAAATTCACTGAACGCTTTAGGAGGTCTGTTAAAACTCAATGGGCTCAGGGGAGGCAAGAGAGACGCGGCCTCATGCTTTAACTTTACCTGCTGGTGTCGCTGTTGGACCGTGTTACTTTAAAAAAGCATGATACACTTCTAAATGTCACATTTTGTGATATTTGTGTTTTATTTTTGTAATATGGATTGTTTTCTCATCCTATCTTTTGAGGAGGCACTCCCTCCCTTGTCTCCTCCAAGGAAAAGCCCCTGATACCTATCAGGGGTGTACCTTATATATCAATATATTAGGCCCATTTCAGATGTATTGACAGCACCTAAATTAATTATCCTGTATTATTTGAGCTCTTGAAGTTGTAAAATAGGATATAACTACACAGAAAACAGTAAGCATTTTTCCCATATGATTTTTTCATGCTTCTACTACAAAAAAAGCGAGCATTTTAATTAATTTAATTTACTTCCATTGAATGTCCCTCACTGTAAATTTCCACCTATAAGGCAGGGACAGGTGGAAATTATTTTTGCACCTCAAATTTTGCCGATTGAGCTTAACATGGAATATTCCTTTAAATTGGGGCCAATTTTATTTCCATTACATTGACATTACATTCCATTACATTGACATCAGTTTGTTATTTTTAACTCTCTTTTTTTTATTTTTTATTTTATTGTTCACTTTAGGTCTGGAAGTGAAAGAGGAAAGTGAAGAACTGAATGTGGATGAGAAACATCAGTATGAGGAACCTCAGAGTGCCCTAACTGGACAGAAAGTTTTAAGTTGCTCAAGGTCTGGGAGAAGTTTCTCATACAAAAGAGCTAATAGAAGTGGATTTTTCTTCACCTGCCTTGAATGTAAAAGGAGTTTTGAGTCTAAAGAGCACCTGATGGATCACTTTAGAACTCACTCTGGAGGAAGTTGCTCAGAGACTACATCAAACGTAGTGCGAACTGGTGCTCAACCAGTTTGCAATTTGCCCTTCACCTGCCATCAGTGTCAGAAGAGTTTTGCTTGTAAGGAACACCTGATGGAGCACTTTAGACTTCACACTGTGGAGAAACCTTTCCCATGTGATCAGTGTGGGAAGAGTTTCATTCATAAACAAAGCCTTAAGAATCACTTAAGAGTTCACACTGGCTTGAGGCCGCACGTATGCCATCTGTGTGGGAAGAGTTACATACATAAAGATAATCTTACTGATCACTTGAGAATTCACACTGGAGAGAAGCCTTTTGCCTGTGACCAGTGTGGAAAGAGTTTCACACATAAAGGAAGCCTTCTACATCACATGAAAATTCACACTGGACTGAAGCCTTTCACTTGCCGTCAGTGTGGAAGGCATTTCACACATAAAGGAAACCTGAAGATTCATATAAGACTTCACACTGGAGAGAGACCTTTCATATGCCCTCAATGCGGGAAGAGTTTCATTTATCACGGAAACCTAGTTGGTCATATGAAAAAGCATTCAGGAGAGAAGTTATACCACTGTTCTCAGTGTGGAAAGAGTTTCATTGAGGCTCGACATCTCCAGAAGCACGAGAAAACTCATGAAACCGTAAGGCCCTTTGTGTGTTCTGAGTGTGGCAGAGGTTTTCTGTGGCTCCACAATTTTAAAGAGCACCAGAAAATCCATACCGGTGAGAAACCTCATGTGTGCTTCGACTGCGGGAAAGCCTTTACAAGAGTCATATACTTAAAAAGGCACCAAAGAATTCATACTGGCGAGAAACCTTACAAGTGCGCACGTTGTGGAATGTGTTTCACGGTTTCTGATTCCCTGAAAGCCCATGAGCGAGTGCACACTGGAGAGAAGCCGTACAAGTGCCCTTTATGTGAGAAGTGTTTTGGTCGATTAAGTACTCTGCTGACTCATAAGAAAAAGCATTGTCCAAAGTTGGCGAAGTAAGAGTTGTTGTGAAATGTCACAATTTTTGCAGGGATGCTTTTTGATTATATTTTGGGGAGTAGCAGTACTATATCTGCATTAATATCCTTAACAATTACATACTTTATCATATTTGTTGTAAGGTCATGCATGGAACGAATGGTGTTGGAAGCTTTAAGAGTAGGTTTCTGAAAAACTGGGAACTTGCTCCCAAACGTAAGAAGATTTGCTGAACGTCCAGAGTGCTCTTTGTTATAATGGGATCTGGGGCTGTCGAGCTCCAAACAAGAACCAAAAAAAGCACCATGAAGGTAGTCCAGTGTTAAGGCGTATGGCTGAAATGCAAGTCGTTTTTTGCTGTAAATTTTCTTCACTGCTGTAGCTCTCAAATAATTACTAGGAATGCACCGAAATTTCAGCCGCTGAAAATTATCGGCCGAAAATATGCCGCCCTGCCACTTCATTTTTAGTGATCAGGTTTCACTCTTGCGCAGCGTGTTTTGTAACTATGCTAGCGCCTCTGCTTTGGAAGATGCACAACTTCGAAGTGAATGCTTAATGTTACGCTTTGTGTGCACGCCTGAGCTCTCTGCTCCATGTGTGCACTGCGCTCTCAGCTCAAAATGTCCCTTTCTGTGTGTGCGCTGTCTGCTCAGTCACTCATGGCCCAAACGCTCTACTTATGTACCACTCACAACATATTACTAATAAAATAAGGTTATATTGGGTATACCAGTATTCATATTGTTGGATTACAGTCAAGCCCAAAATGTGAGTTTATGGTTGAATAGGGTACATTAATTGCATTATATAGTTGTTTTATAACCAAGGCCTCAAATATGTAGTGCGCAAACTGTACATAATGAAACTAACAAAAATAAAAAGAGCAAAATCATTTTGTGTGTTTGTAGTATTCATGAAACATAAATCATAGGTTTTTTGGATTCAATCCAAAAGCCAATTTTTGTAAAGTTAGAACAATAAATACATGTACATATATATAGGGAATAATAGTCTGTTTGAGGAATGGGAGAAGGAAAAATTAGAAAGAAAAGAAAGGATGAAAGGAAAGGGAGAATTTAAACCCACCTTTCACACTTATGTGTGATTTTTGATATTCATATTTTATAGAAAATTTCTTTTTTTTATGTATTTCACAGGGAAAATCGCTGATGTGAATTACGCCGATTCGAGTCCCACCTCGGACAAGGTTATAAACACCCAATATCTACAAAGAATGTTGATTGTGAATGAGAATAAATAACTTTCACCCAGATTTGTTTGTGATCTGATACTGATATTTCACCGGAAACTGCATAAACTATATGCATTCATTTCTTAATGTATGAACACCTATATGTATACATTTCATTTGCTTTTATGCCTTATTTTATTAAAAAGTCTGTTTTTTCATTGTATGGGATACATGTTTTATATTTATTTATTACCTATATGAATGTGAGGTTGCTTAAAATTAGCTATACAAATGAGATGTGTATATATTATAATAATTATTTATAATAATGATAATGTTTTGACCCAGGCACACAGAATGACTACTTAAGTAAAGATGAGACACTGTTCGACTATGAACAATAAAATGTTTAAATGTTTCCATTAAAAAATGTCTTGTATTAGCAGTAAATACACAAAGGTAGAAACATTATAAAACTATAGTATACAGTCGTGGCCAAAAGTTGAGAATTACATAAATATTAGTTTTCAAAAAGTTTGCTGCTAAACTGCTTTTAGATCTTTGTTTCTGTGATGTACTGAAATATAATTACAAGCACTTCATACGTTTCAAAGGCTTTTATCGACAATTACATGACATTTATGCAAAGAGTCAGTATTTGCAGTGTTGGCCCTTCTTTTTCAGGACCTCTGCAATTCGACTGGGCATGCTCTCAATCAACTTCTGGGCCAAATCCTGACTGATAGCAACCCATTCTTTCATAATAACTTCTTGGAGTTTGTCAGAATTAGTGGGTTTTTGTTTGTCCACCCGCCTCTTGAGGATTGACCACAAGTTCTCAATGAGATTAAGATCTGGGGAGTTTCCAGGCCATGGACCCAAAATTTCAACATTCTGGTCCCCGAGCCACTTAGTTATCACTTTTGCCTTATGGCACGGTGCTCCATCGTGCTGGAAAATGCATTGTTCTTCACCAAACTGTTGTTGGATTGTTGGAAGAAGTTGCTGTTGGAGGGTGTTTTGGTATCATTCTTTATTCATGGCTGTGTTTTTGGGCAGAATTGTGAGTGAGCCCACTCCCTTGGATGAGAAGCAACCCCACACATGAATGGTGTCAGGATGCTTTACTGTTGGCATGACACAGGACTGATGGTAGCGCTCACCTTTTCTTCTCCGGACAAGCCTTTTTCCAGATGCCCCAAACAATCGGAAAGGAGCTTCATCGGAGAATATGACTTTGCCCCAGTCCTCAGCAGTCCATTCACTATACTTTCTGCAGAAGATCAATCTGTCCCTGATGTTTTTTTTGGAGAGAAGTGGCTTCTTTGCTGCCCTTCTTGACACCAGGCCATCTTCCAAAAGTCTTCGCCTCACTGTGCGTGCAGATGCGCTCACACCTGCCTGCTGCCATTCCTGAGCAAGCTCTGCACTGGTGGCACTCCGATCCCGCAGCTGAATCCTCTTTAGGAGACGATCCTGGCGCTTGCTGGACTTTCTTGGACGCCCTGAAGCCTTCTTTACAAGAATTTAACCTCTTTCCTTGAAGTTCTTGATGAACCTATAAATTGTTGATTTAGGTGCAATCTTAGTAGCCACAATATCCTTGCCTGTGAAGCCATTTTTATGCAACGCAAAGATGGCTGCACGCGTTTCTTTGCAGTTCACCATGGTTAACAATGGAAGAACAATGATTTCAAGCATCACCCTCCTTTTAACATGTCAAGTCTGCCATTCTAACCCAATCAGCCTGACATAATGATCTCCAACCTTGTGCTCATCAACATTCTCACCTGAGTTAACAAGATGATTACTGAAATGATCTCAGCAGGTCCTTTAATGACAGCAATGAAATGCAGTAGAAAGGTTTTTTTGGGATTAAGTTAATTTTCATGGCAAAGAAGGACTATGCAATTCATCTGATCACTCTTCATAACATTCTGGAGTATATGCAAATTGCTATTATAAAAACTTAAGCAGCAACTTTTCCAATTTCCAATATTTATGTAATTCTCAAAACTTTTGGCCACGACTGTACATGTCAGTAAAGAGTGTATATTGTCGTGGAAATTCTCAATACAAATCTGACTTCACCACTGACAATTTAAACAACTCCTAGTTGTTAATATAATACTACAGTATCTTGAGGTAATTCCCTGAATTCCTGAATACTTACAATACAATACAAAACTTCCCTGAAGTATGGTGACGGCGTCCCGTCAAGAAGCTACTATCACTACCTCAATCACACTTTAGCGGTTACTTTTGTTGTCTTTTGAGTGTAGAATCTTTAGTACTTCTATTCCTCACTACCTCACTCACACTTTAGCTGTTACTTTTGTTGTCTTTTGAGCATAGGATCTTCTATTTTTTAGCTGCACAACATATACCTGACATGACTTCCAAGTTGCTACTTGCAGAAATGTTTTATTTACTTTATTTAATTCATAAACTATTCGTGTATCATTAAGTTTTTTAACCCTTTGACACATACGATTACACCGGTGTAATCAGTCTTGGCTGGTCCCTGGAGTGTACGATCACACCCATTATTATGTCTATGATCACACCGGTGTGATTAGACCATTCAGTGCACCAAGTGATCAACCACTTTTCATATATCTCAAATATGCAGTGTTTTCAACCACATAATGTTTATTTTAGGTTTCAGACATTTAAATACACATAAGTACTAACAAAACAATACATTTAGAGTTTGTAAAATACACACTGTTTAAACAGCAAAACACATCCACTTGCACATATTTGACATTTGGAATATTAGGTATTTCATGCTATTCTTGAGACATGGAACAAAACACATCCAGCAATTTTAACTTGTTAGGTTTAAAAATGAAAATATTTTCAATTGTAAATGTTATGAGGGATTAATAATACAATACATTTAACACAATTATCCCCTTCAATTTAATTTTATCATTAATATATCAAATGAATGACACTTATTGTCTTCTCGATGCATTTAAAACAGTGTGTCCACAGAGGATTCAACCATTTATATGCAATAAAATGGATAAATTTTTTTATGATGAAAAAGCTTGTTTTATCAAAAGCAGCACTTAATAATATGTCATGTCATAGCAAGGTTGTTTTTCAGTGACAAATGCGTGTTTCATAAGATTTCAAAGTTATGTCCACTTTTTGTCAACACCATCAGATTCATTAAAATGTAATAAAATCAGGGAATATCAGGGGCAGCTGTCACTATGAAGGACCCCCTTGCCACATTCCGTGTACATCAATGTCAGACAGGCTCTACTAAGTTTTATAGTTTAAGAATATTTTAAATCATAGGCCTATGGATTCCTGAGGGGACCAACTTGGATGATTATGGACAAACTTTAGTTTAGGCTACAGGCATTTTCTGTGAGAGTCAATGGAAGGAAATGGGGTCAATTCACTTATCACCGTTTCAAAAGTATAGCCACATGACATAAACAATGCTCTTGCTTGTTAAAAGGATTTTAGTATTAAAAAAATGACTCACTAAGCTTTTCTGTGTAAAGTTGTCCAGTTTCACAACTTTTAGTAGTACTGTAAAAAAAAAAAAAAAAAAAAATCCGATCATCTGTTTATTTTATTGTTCTAGTTCAGGCATGGGCGTCGGAAGCAAAAAAAATGTGGGGCCCAAATATGCAATTATATATATATATAGGCTATATATAGAATAGGGAGACACAACCCTTTACATTCAATCGCGTTTTTTGCTCCCATTTATTTTCACACATTGATCACACAGTGCATATACTTTTACCCGCAAAAGTGCGCACAACTGGAGAAATACACGATTACTTTTGATTTCGTTAGATCGAAAAGAAGCAGGGCCGTACGCAGGGTTTTATAATTACCGAGGTCACAAAACGTAGTTAGCTAGGGGGGTTAAAATTTTAATTTCCTTGGTGTACCAATGTGCATTTTAAGACGTTTTAAGGCCAACAAATTGGATAACAATAGCTTTAAAACCATGTCAACAAATACATACATGCATGTTTTGAGGCAGCTTTAATCGCATGTTTGGTCATTTCATTACTTAATTTACAACAGAATAACGACGGTGCATGCCCGTAGTGTCTTTTGCGCTTTAGTTAAGCTATAATAAAGTAATATCTATGCAGCGTGCGCCGAGCAATTCTTGAGTTCGCGCCTCGAGCACAGTAGGTGATGTAATATAGTAATTTACCAATAGGTGTCACTGTTATACTATGCCATCTAGTGTATCACTGCTGTTCTGTTACTTCCTTCTTTCTGTGCAGTAAATAAAAAGCACGTGAAACTTAAACAGGTTATGGGCCCAGATCCTCGCTAAAAAAGGTTGCTTTTACACAGGATTTTGTGTGATATAGACAGTGTTGTGGAATTCACAATGGAGGATAGACTGTTTATTGAAAAGCTGAGCGGGCCAGAGAACTGGCCAACGTGGAAATTTCAAATGGAACATTTGATGAAAGCGAAAGGACTGGGGCATGGTGACGGAGACTGACAACGTGTCAGAGGGAGCAAATGCACAGACAAGAGCAGAATTCGAAAAAAGAAAAGAAAAGGCGTTTTTTTGTGTTGGTGCTAAATGTAAGTACACCACAGTTATATCTGATAACAAGCTGCAAGACACCTAAAGAAGCGTGGGATACGCTAAAAGGACATTTTGAGAGAGACACTTGCGAATAAGCTGTTTCTAAAGAAAAAGTACTTCAGATAGATGCTGTGATTGAAGAGGAGGATCAGATTGTAACACTGCTGGGTAGTTTGCCATCAAGCTATGCTACAATTGTCACTGCTCTGGAAAGCAAGTTGGACAATTTAACGCTACAGTTTGTTCAGCAAGCATTAATTTGCGGTGATATGCAGTCCAACTCCAAGATGATGAGAACTGATAGATCCAACTCGTGGAAATGTTACAATTGTGGGAAAGGGGGACATATCAAGCGTGATTGTCCAAGTAAATCAAAAAGGAATAAAATCCAAAGGAATAAAACCCAGAAAGCAAAAAACGTAACGTGAACATTCAGAAGATTCCTCTGAGAGTGCTTTTAACTCCAAAGAGACTAACCAGGATAAAGTGACAACAGATCGAGTGGTTGATCGACTCTGGAGCATCAAAGCATATGACGTGTCATGAAGAAATTCTCCAAAACTATCAGCAATTTCCTAAACCACAGTCAGTGGAACTCGGTGACGGCAGAGTGGTTGACGCCCTAGGACTTGGTAATGTTAAGCTGAGAATGACATTCAAAGTCGATGATGTCAAAAATGTCACAATGTTTGATGTGCTGTATGTTCTAAAGTTATCCGGGAATCTCTTCTCAGTGGGAGCTGCTGTTAGAAGAGGAAATACGGTGCAGTTCAAAAAATCTCGCTGTTACATCCGTAGTAAAAATGGAGATCTCGGAGGAATGGGAACACAAAGATCTGATGGACTGTATCAGCTGGATGTCGAGGGAAATTCGCCTGACTGTCATTGTGCGTCAAGTGCATCAGTAACAGCCAGCGTGTGGCACCAGCGACTGGGTCACACCACCAAATTGAAGGAACTTAAAAATCTGGTGAATGGAATGGACTTTTCTGCAGAGAAAAAGTTCTCTTCTGTGAAGCCTGCGTGGAAGGCAAGCTGTCTAGAAAGCCTCACAAGACAGTGGGAGAAATCCGTTCCAAACGCAAATTGCAGTTAGTTCATAGTGATGTCTGTGGTCCCATGCAGACTGAGTCTATAGGTGGGTCAAAGTATTTTGTGACTTTTATCGATGACTATTCTAGATGTTGCAAAGTTTACTTTATGAGGCAGAAGAGTGAAGTGCTTAACAAATTCAAGGAATTTGAGATAACATTCTCCAATGAGTGTGGAGAGAAAGTGACAAGACTAAGAACAGACAATGGTGGAGAATACACTTCTAAAGAATTTCAAGAATACTTGAAGGCTCAAGGTATTCATCATGAAACAACTGTGCCTCACACACCTCAGCAAAATGGTGTGGCAGAAAGAAAAATTCGCACTTTAATTGAAGCAGCAAGAACCATGCTCTCTCATGCTAAATTGCCAAAGACGTATTGGGCAGAGGCAGTGGCGACTGCAGCTTACATACAGAACAGGCTGCCCACATCTGTTCTGAAGCAAGAGACACCCTACCAGAGATGGTATTATAAACAGCCAAATGTAAGTCACATGAAAGCGTTTGGTTGTGTAGCTTATGCACATGTTCCTGATGCAGAAAGAAGAAAACTGGACAAGAAGGCTGTGAAGCTTCGTTTCGTGGGATATGCCAACAATGCAAAGGGCTACCGATTGTTCGACGAAGAAAAAAGAAGGATTCTAATTCGTCGGGATGTGATCTTCAATGAGTCAGACTTTGACTGGAAACAAGAAGTGGACATTTCTTCTTCGGAGACAACATCAGTCGATGTTACTGTCGATAAGACTGCTAGAGAAGGCGCCAGAATCAGAAAACCACCCAAGAGATTTGGATATGATGAGTTTACTGATCTGGTGACAGTTGATCATTATGCTGGTGTTTGTTGTGTTGAAGAACCAAGCACACTGAAAGAGGCAATGATGAGTCCTAACGCAAAGGAATGGCAGGATGCGGCTGATTTGGAATATGAATCGCTGTTGGAAAATGAGACGTGGGATTTAGTTGAGCTACCAAAGGATCGGAAGGCTATAGGATCAAGATGGGTGTTCAAAGTCAAGCATCAGAGTGATGGACGAGTGGAAAGATATAAGTGTAGACTCGTTGCTAAAGGATACTCACAGAAGTATGGTGCTGCGATGAGACTTTTTCACCCGTGGTAAGATTTAACTCAATTCGTACATTACTGTCTTTCGCCATTCAGAATAATCTACATGTACATCAGATGGATGTAGTAACTGCATTCCTGAATGGACATCTGGATGAGGAAATCTACATGGAACAACCAGAGGGATACATCAAATCAGGAGAGGAACGTTTGGTATGCAAACTGAAGAAGTCAATATATGGGCTGAAGCAATCTTCTCGCTGCTGGAGCAAAACCTTTACAGAGTTCATGAAGAACATTGGCTTCAATCAGAGTACATCCGACCCATGTGTGTTTGTAAGATCTCGACAGGAGCTGGAGATATTAGCTGTGTATGTTGATGATCTGATACTAATCACAGAGTCGATGGAGAGTATGGAAGAGCTGAAACTTGCTCTTAAGAAGCGCTACAAGATGAAGGACATGGGAGAACTTTTCTATATCTTGGGTATCTCTGTCATCCAAGACAAGGAGAAGAAATGTATGTTTCTTCATCAGAAGCATTACATTGAAGAAATTCCTCGAAAGTATGGCATGCATGATGCTAACCCCGTTGCAACCCCAGCTGATGTAAATCAGAAGCTGAAAAAAAACGACAGTGTCAGTAAGTCTGTGAACTCAAGTAACTACCAGTCTATGGTAGGTAGCTTACTGTATGCTGCTATGGCAACACGTCCTGACATAGCACAAGCAGTGAGTGTTGTATCAAAGTTCAACGCAAATCCAAGTACTGCGCATCTGACGGTTGTGAAGAGGATACTACGGTACTTGAAGGGTACGACAGAACTCGCTCTCAAGTATGAGCAGTCAGAATCTGGAACCTTGATCGGATTCTCAGATGCTGATTGGGCTGGCGATCAGGACGATCGTCGCTCAACAACCGGTAATGTGTTTCTACTGAGTGGAGGAGCTGTGAGCTGGCTCAGCAAGAAACAATCAACAGTTGCTCTTTCGACAGCAGAAGCTGAGTATGTTGCACTTAGTCAAGCATCTCAAGAATGTTTCTGGCTTAGACGACTACTGAGGATGGATGCTACGCCAGTGGTGATCCTGGAGGACAACCAAGGAGCCATTGCAATGGCAAAGAATCCAGTTGATCATTCAAGAACTAAGCACATAGACATTCACTATCATTACATTCGTGAGTGTGTGCAGAATGGACAAATACAAGTGCAATACTGTCCTACACAAAACATGATGGCAGATATCTTGACCAAGCCATTGGTAAAAGGTGCTGTGTATCAGGTTTGAGTATCTTAGAAGTGAGATAGGACTTTGTTTCATTTAATTCTGTTTAGTCTAACACTAAATTGGCTAGACTGTGTTTAGTGTTAACATGGCAAAAAAGGA
Source organism: Anabarilius grahami (assembly GCA_003731715.1). Taxonomy (NCBI): domain Eukaryota; kingdom Metazoa; phylum Chordata; class Actinopteri; order Cypriniformes; family Xenocyprididae; genus Anabarilius; species Anabarilius grahami. Next base: position 1,001 of record RJVU01058740.1, on the reverse strand, counting down.
CAAAGAAGAAAAAGATATTACTAGTTTGTGTTAGTATAGTTTATTGTATCTTGACACTATTTAATTTTTTGTTTGTTTTTTGTCAAAAGTAATATGTTCTTTACTATAACATGACAATGCTATTGTAAATTAAGTGGGAGTGATGTAATATAGTAATTTACCAATAGGTGTCACTGTTATACTATACCATCTAGTGTATCACTGCTGTTCTGTTACTTCCTTCTTTCTGTGCAGTAAATAAAAAGCACGTGAAACTTCAACAGTAGGCTGGATGGAGTTTTACTGACATAAGCCCTATTCGGACGGGATTAGTTTTACATGGGGAGATGGAGTAAAGTAATTTTACCTCAGGACGTCTGTAATATTAATTGGCCAATTCGCACGGGACAAGACATCTCAGTAAAACTAGCAGAAGTGGGAGGGGTAACTCGATTTACGCACTGCCGTCATGTGGGTATACGTTGCTTCCTGATGCCATGATATAATAAAAATATAATAATAATAATTGACAAGGCTGTCAATTCCGATCGATCTGTTTATTTTATTGTTCTAGTTCAGGGTTTCCCAAATGGGGGTTCATGAGGGAATGCCGGTGATTTGTGAGTTGCTGAAACGCTAATACATAAATGTGAAATCATATTAAATGTGCAGTGCTGCGGAATGAATCGACATGATCTAAAATCGAGACAGCTTTCGTTGAAACGAGAATATTTTTTTAAATAAACAATTGTATTAATTTAAAGGAGAAAAAAAAGTTAAAAAAGACACAAAAACACGTTGGCTGTTTCTCTTGCAGCTGCGGCCCGAGCCGTGTAGGGCTGCCGCACCGTTGTGCCTTGGATGGGAGACCGCCTGGGAATACCAGGTGCTGTAAGCTTTTGCTTTATCTTCACTACTCAGCTACTTCATCATGGCTCGGCTCTATCCTTTTAAATTCAATTGCTTCATTTATTTTCTTTCATTTTGCTTTTTCTCTGGCTTCTCTCTGCTTACGCTGTGGC
>RJVU01058646.1:40038-92009 GCA_003731715.1 Anabarilius grahami | reverse complement strand
TTTCACTAAAGAAAATACTTTCTATTAAAATCTGCTAAATCGCAGCCTCAGCCCATTCAGAAATACTTCTCCAGTCACACAGCAAATTTCCCAGTGTTAAATTAACATTGCTTAGTGTTTATATGGGTCCATACTCAGAGTGTTATAAGTAACACTGAAGCAGTGTTGAAGTTAATGAGATAATTAAGTGATTAATTGAGTGATGATTGAGTGTTATTGAAGATACCTGATGATAACAAGCAGAATTTGAAGGAAAGAGAAACACAAGAACTACAACTGACTTCCAGCCACAGCCTTAGATGAAATCAACTGAAGATAAAAGTAGACATTAAATCTCTCAAGATCTGATTAAACAACTCCACAAACAGCATTACCAGCTTCACTTATTACTAACCAGACTGACTTTATTTCTGTCACACATCTACAGAAGCTCCTATTATTAATAGTTTGGTTAGTACTCACTGTTGTAGTGACGAGTGTTTGCTTTAATTGGGCTCTTGACACTGGGCATTTATATGTTTGTTGTCTTTTTAACAGTGTGTTTATCGAGATATATTTTTTTTTTGGAAAAGAACAAAGATGTTACGGCAATAAAATCTGTTTTATCATAAAGTAGTTTAAAAAAGTAGTTACTTAATATATTTTACATAGTTTTTGCAATTATTTATTTAAATTGAACATTTAAAGTTCGTATTGATGTTCTGTTCTGTAACTACACTGTCAGAATACAAAGGTTGCATTTTATGGGTGCAACAGCCTGTCACTGGCAGTCCCTTATGAAACTGAACCATTACAGTGACCATAGTTCAGCTAAGCCTATAGTATTTGTAGATTTCCATGGTTACCACTACAAATAAACATTTTAACCATGTGTAAACAAAAATATAATCTAATAAATTGCAATTAAGGCATATTGAATTTTAAAATACCTTTCAAATATAATGTTAAGTGGGTACCATTACCTATTTTACTCATAGTAATTCAATAATTTAAGGACTTAAATTATTAATAATTTAATAACTTAAATTCAGATTAGAGGTATCGTATCGATATCGGCGATTTTGGCCTTGAAAGTATCGGTATCGTATCGAAAAGAAAATAAGTGGTATCGCCCATCCCTAGTCCTGAGAGCGCATTCTCTCTCTCTCTCTGCATAAATAACTGTATCAACTGTATTATTCTGCTATTAAGGCTCAAGCCTCCGTTACTTGTTCTGAAATGACGTTTTGGAATTAACAACGGAGGCTTGGGATGAGATGCGTAAGAAATTAGTCCCACACACAAGAGTGTTTTAAAGACAAAAACATGACAAATGTCTTGGAATACAACATCTGAACAGTGTCTTGAGGCATGGTAACTGTAGTATAAGTGTAATAACTGACTCCGGGCCATTGAATTCTTAGAAAATAATGCATTATTTTCTAAGAATTCAATGGCCTGTCGTCAATTATTCCTTATTATCAATTATTCCTTACTTCTTTCATTCATAAAGGACAGTGAAGGGTGACTGGAGAGAGATAGGGTGGGATCGGGAAATGTCTGCGAATCACAATTCAACCATAGGTCCACTGTGAGCACTCGGACTTGAATACAATATGGACGTGGCTGTAGTGATTTTCCACCTGTTTACTACTGTATGTCTTGTCCAAAGAGGTGTACTTGCAGCAAAAGTTAATTAAATTTTTTAATGAAAGACAATGAAATTAAGTAAAATTAGTAAATTACTGAACCTAAACATAGGAGCCTGGTAAAACAAAAAACATAAACAACCTAATTGAAAAGAAAATGTCAGTCAGTTTTTGCATCTGAAGTCTTTATTTGTCTCTATTTACAACAGGTTCCCCATCTTTCTTTTAAGTTTTATGACATTATCTTGCTTCTGCTCTTCTCTCTCTTCCTTTCAGTGAAGTGTTTTGTGACTCAAACAATAAAACCTTGAAGGAAAATGATACTATAAGGTTTCCCAAACTAGCTCTCACCTATAAGAAGATAGCAAAAGAAGGACCGGATGCCTTTTACAATGGGTCATTGGCTCAGACTATAGTGGATGATATCAGTGCTGCAGGTTATTTCATGCTTAAATTTCACTCTATTCATATTTAGGGGTATGTAAAATCGATATGAATCTTTGTTTTTCATAACACAGGAGGGATTATAACACGCAAGGACCTAGAGGAATATAAGATAGATGAGAATGCGTCTGCAATAAACTTTACTGTGGGGAAATACATTTTTCATGCTCCTGGTGCCCCATTCAGTGGACCCGTACTCTCTCTGATACTCAACATACTCAAAGGTAAGTGAGTGTGTGACTTGCCACGTCCACACAGCAACAGAATCATTTTTTAGTACTGTATTTAAGTCCTTAATATGGTTACATTCAAACACAGTTCAGTTTCAGGACTCAAACCTGTGTGAAATAGTTGTCTGTCACACCATAGCAAGAATCCAAATATGTTTCTATATTTTCATGGAACATTTTTGTTGTTAAATTATTATTCATTATGTACAGTACTCAACCGAAATGCCTATAACCACCACGTGTTTATAGTGTCATGACACGTGACACTTGTGGCGCAATCATCACCAGGTAGCGCAAAGGGATGGTTTGCACAATTGCGTAAGGCTGCTGTGACATTTGTCTTTTTAAATGAAGATAAAACAACAAAATAAATCACTGGTGGTAATATTAATGATAATAATATAACATTTGATCTTGGCTAATTATTTAAGTGCATATGTTCCAGCTCTTTGAATAGCCTGCTGTTACAGAGAAATATTACAGTGACGACAGACAAATGTTTGAAACTACATTTAATAATTCACTGATGTATTTCAACAGGTCAGGCATGCACAGTTTGTTTTATTGTTTTCCCCATAAAACATAAACTGTTAGCCTATTATGTTTTTTATACACTTTTAAAGGCCCTTTACAACCGTGGTGGTAAGAAAATAAATAAATAAAAATTGCCACCGTCACAGCCCGTTTTGTTGCACTTTTCCCAAACAACCATTTCTGGAGGTATCAGTTTCAACACAATACATTTCTAACAAAACAGTTTCATGAAAATTTGTTCCAGTGGATAAGATATAGAACCAGCCAACAGAATTGGTGTTCCAGCATATGCTTTTGCTTTAATTAAAATTCTAAGTTTTTTTGTGTCATGAATTTTTTGTGGGGGGCCCTAAAAGAAAGCACCCTACTTTAAGGGGGCCTCGCATTGAAAAATTTTGAGAACCACTGATCTGTATAACCAGAGCATTACACTCACACAAAGTTGCAGCAGCCTGAGAAAATCTAGTATTAAAAAAATCAAGAGTCAAGATGGTGGTCAATCATCATGGTGACTTCAAATTAAACTATTATTTTATTAACCCCTCAAGCTCTGAGGGAATTTGATTATTTTTTTCTCTCTGAGTGACACACAAAAAAGTAAAGACTCGTAACTACAAAACTATAGCAAGGAGAGTTAAAAAGGTTGGTAAAAGTTTTTTTTTTTTTTAAATTTGGACATTCTCGTGCTGAGAAACGTCTCGGTTATGTATATAACCTTAGTTCCCTGATAGGGAACGAGATGCTGCGTAATCGCTGTGGGAACGCCCCTGCGTGATGTCGTCATGAAGCACGTATGAAATCTGTCCAATCAGGAGACGGAACGTCATAGGCGGGTGACGTCACTGACCAGGAACTATAAAACCCGCCCGAAAACACTGTCATTCAGCTTCTCAAAGTCTGAAGCAAGTCGCTTATCGGGCAAGAAAGGAAGTACAGCAAGGATACGCAGCGTCTCGTTCCCTATCAGGGAACTATGGTTATCTACATAACCGAGACGTTCCCTTTCAAGGGAACTCAACGCTGCGTAATCGCTGTGGGAACGCTATACCAACGCCGCCATAGTAACAAGTGACCGATCGTGTGAGGCCGAGGCGCACAGTTCACAGTAGCACTTGAGCTCCTGGAGTGGAGCCGAATTCTAGTTCATAGAACTTAACAAAAGTGTGTGGTGAGGACCAGCCTGCCGCATCACAAATGTCATTAAGGGAAACCCCTGAAATAAATGCCTTGGAGGCAGCCATACTCCGGGTAGAATGAGCCCGGATAGCCAAAGGTGAAGGCTGTCCAACCGACTCATATGCAAGTGAGATAGCCTCAACCACCCACTTGCTCATTCTCTGCTTAGATGCTGGCAGACCTTTTCTTGGTGCGCCGAAGCAAACAAATAACTGTTCAGATTTTCTCCATGAAGAAGTTCTATGTACATAAGCATCTAATGCCCTAACTGGACATAGCAGATATAATCTTTCCTGGTCTGATGACGTAAATGGAGGAGGACCGAAGGCCTGTAGTACAATAGGCCTCACAGTATTAGTGAGAACCTTAGGAACATATCCCGCTCTGGGATGTAGAAATGCCTTAACATTACCAGGCGCAAATTCCAGGCACGATGGAGCAACCGACAGGGCTTGAATGTCACCAATTCTCTTAAGAGACGAGATAACAAGAAGAAACACTGCTTTTAGTGTTAGAAATTTTTCTGCAACCTCTTCGATAGGTTCGAAGGGAGCCATAGAAAGGCCCTGAAGCACAGTGGCCAAATCCCATGCCGGAACTCTCGTGCGTACTGCAGGTCTCATCCTCAAAGTGCCAGGAAGGAAACGAGTAATCAGGGGGTGTCTCCCCAAAGAAACCCCACTCAAAGGAGCGTGGTAAGCACCTGAGGCCGCCACGTACACCTTCAGTGTGGAGGGGGATAGCCCTGCAGAAAATCTATCCTGTAGGAAGTCCAGCACCGCGCTAACCGGGCAGTTAACTGGATCCCACTGGTGATTTTCACACCAGGAAGTGAATAATCTCCACTTCAAGGGGTAGAGTTTCCTCGTGGATGGAGCTCTGGACTGGAGTATGGTCTCAACAACCTCAGTTGAGAGACCAGAATCTATGAGACGTGCCCCCTCAGAGGCCACGCCCACAAATTCCATAACTCCGGGCGGGGATGCAGTATTAGACCGCCCGCCTGTGATAGAAGGTCCTTCCTGACCGCAATCTCCATCGGAGAGCCGTCCAGGAGAGAGACCAGGTCCGAAAACCATATCCGAGTTGGCCAGAACGGGGCTACTAATATTAGACGGGCCCCGTCCCGGCGAACCCTGTCCAGAACTCCCGGGAGCAGAGTGATCGGGGGAAATGCGTACAGCGGTAGCCTCGGCCACGGCTGTACCATAGCGTCCAGCCCAAGAGGTGCTGGGTGAGTCATGGAGAACCACAGTGGACAGTGAGTTGTCCCTCGAGACGCAAACAGATCCACCCTGGCTTCGCCGTAGTTCTCCCAAAGGAGCTTCACCACATCCGGGTGAAGTCTCCATTCCCTGGGCCTCGGCCCCTGCCTCGACAGGATGTCTGCTCCCACATTTTGGTACCCAGGGATGTAAACTGCTCTGAGGGATAGCAGTTTCCCCTGGGACCACAGGAGGATCTGATTCGCCAGCTTGTAAAGCGGGCGTGATCTCAGACCCCCCTGTCGGTTTATATACGAGACTACTGATGTGTTGTCTGATCGAACTAACACATGTTTGTCCCTGAGATCTGGGAGGAAGTATCTCAGTGCTAGAAATACCGCCATCATTTCCAGACAGTTTATGTGCCATGTGAGACGATGGTCCTGCCACAGACCCCATGTTGAGCGACCACTCATGATCGCTCCCCAACCCGTGAGGGATGCATCCGTCGTTAGCGTGACGTGACGACTGGGAGCTCCCAGCACAGGTCCCTGGGATAGGAACCAAGGTTGCTTCCATATGGCCAGAGCACGTAAGCAGCGCCGCGTGACTCTGATCATACGAAATGGATTCCCCCTCGGTGAGAACCCCTTGGTTTTGAGCCACCACTGTAAGGGTCTCATGTTCAGCAAGCCCCAAGGTATAACGTTGGATGCTGCTGCCATCAGACCCAACAGTTTTTGAAACTGTTTTACAGTGAGTGACTGGCCTAGCTTTATGTCCGAGACTGTATTGAGGATTGATGTTATTCGAGCCGGAGATAAACGGGCTCTCATAATCACTCAAGAGTCCCATATCACGCCCAGATAAGTGATTCTCTGTACTGGAGAAAGAACACTTTTCTTCGCGTTTAGTCTCAACCCCAACTTTTCCATATGAGCGAGAACAATACCTCGATGTTGAACCGCCGTCTGCTCTGATTGAGCAAGAATCAACCAATCGTCGATGTAATTCAGAATGCGGATGCCCTGCATACGCAAGGGCGTTAGAACTGCATCTACACATTTGGTAAAAGTGCGGGGTGACAGCGCTAGGCCGAAGGGAAGAACCCGATATTGGTATGCTTCGCCCCCGAAAGCAAACCTTAGGAATTCTCTGTGATGCGGGAGGATTGACACATGGAAATACGCGTCCTTCAGATCTATCGTCACAAACCAGTCCTCGGATCTGATTTGTAACACGACATGCTTTATAGTGAGCATTTTGAACTTGAGCTTTGCTACTGTTCGATTCAGTTGTCGTAGATCTAAAATCGGCCGTAATCCCCCGTCTTTCTTTGGGACAATGAAATAACGGCTGTAAAAACCCAACTCCTTGCTGGGAGGAGGAACCCTTTCTATTGCTCCTTTTTGCAAGAGTGTCTGAACTTCCTGTGCCAACACCAGAGCCTGCTCGGGATCTACCACCGTGGTCAGAATCCCGTTGAATCAGGGTGGGCGTGTTCGAAACTGAATTGCATACCCCTTTTCTATAGTTCGCAGGACCCATTGAGATACTTTTGACAGATTTTTCCACTCTGACAAAAAACCTACTAAGGGAACCAGCCTCTCGAGGCTGGCCTCTGGTGGAACATGAGCACCCAGCACAGTGCCCTGTAATGGCAGACCGGCAGGGAACAACTGATCTGGATGACTCATATTTAAAGACAGCGCGCCACCCTCGGGTGACACGCGGGGAAGCACTGCGCCCCGGCATAGCGGCGGGGTTGGCAGAGCGCCCCCCTGAGGGCACCGAAGACACACAGGCACCATATAATGAGGTGAATGCTGTATGATCTTGGTGGGGACCGCCCTCACAATCCTGACGGTTTTCCTGGCGTCAGGATTTCTTCGAAGCCCTCTTAGCGGCAATGACGGCCCTCAGATCCGTTTTGCCCTTCGAAGACTTCGGCTGAGCGTGCTGACCCGGTTCCCAACTCCTCGGAGGGGGACCCCGGGTAGCAACACTCTTGGAACCTGTCGGTGACGGAAGAAATAGCATCACCAAACAGGTTGGAAGGATTCAGTGGGGCATCTAGGAGAAACGCCTTTTCCTTGTCCTTAATCTCGGTGAGATTAAGCCACAAGTGCCGCTCCGTAGCCACCAAGGAAGACATCGAACGGCCGACAGACTTAGCTGTCTCCTTAGTGGCACGGAGGGCGAGATCGGCAGTAAGGCGTAACTTCTGAATCAGATCAGCCCCAACCTCATCACTTTCCCCCAAATCCTTCAGCAGATCAGCCTGATATGCTTGCAAGATGGACATCGTATGCAAGCATGCCGCAGCCTGACCTGCTGCCGAGTACGCTTTGCCCGCTAGCGCTGAAGTGGTCTTGAGCGGCTTAGTGGGCAACGTCTGGGCTTTAAGGGATGATGCCGCCTGTGGGGAGAGATGGCTCACAAGCGTCTCATCCGCTCTTGGCATCGCCCCATACCCGTGTTTTCTCATTCCTGCCACATTGCTATATATGGAGGTCTGTGTATAAACATGGGTAGATACCGGCTTCTTCCAGGACCTCGACACCTCAGTGTGGAGATCTGGAAAGAAGGGTAATGCCCGACATGGAGGCTGAGCAGACCAAGATGGCAGAAAGCGTTCATCCAGTTTACTTCTCACGGTCTGCTCTTGCTTTTCGGCTGGCCAGTCGATGTTTAACTTAGCGACAGCACGAGAAAGCACCTCCATAAGCTCCTCGCTGGCGGGAGACTGAAGTGGCGGATCTTCAGACTCCCCCGTGGCCACGCTAACAACATCTAGCTCCTCAGAACTAGACGCCATTAACGTGACCGTATCTAACGGAGCGGAAGAAACCGCAACGCGTGCTTCCTGCCTCCGGATAGATACACTTGCGGATGCAACAGGTGAGGGCAGAGATAAGGCTGGGCCCATCTCTAACCCCTCTGTTACATCCATCTGCGAACCCCAAGACATAAGGCGCCGCCCTGCCTCAGCAGAAGCGGGACCCGAGCCTCGAGGAACGCCAGCCGAGCCACCCTCCTCGAAGAGGGCTCGGCGGGAGCGCAACGTACGCAGCGGCAGCTGGTCACAATGCACACAAGCAGCCCCCTCGAGAGCTGCCTGGGCATGCTGCGCTCCCAAACAAACAACACACATTTCATGTGTGTCCCCGTCCGGGATAAAACGCGGACAAGGGTGCACACACTTCCTGTAAAGTTGTTCACTCGCCATTTCACATTTCACAACTATTTCAATAGACAGACAACAATAAATAGGTACAGACAGTATCACACGAAGCGCTTGCTGAAGACACAGAAGCTGAATGACAGTGTTTTCGGGCGGGTTTTATAGTTCCTGGTCAGTGACGTCACCCGCCTATGACGTTCCGTCTCCTGATTGGACAGATTTCATACGTGCTTCATGACGACATCACGCAGGGGCGTTCCCACAGCGATTACGCAGCGTTGAGTTCCCTTGAAAGGGAACTGCAAATAAACAGCCAAAAAAAAGTGGAAAAAAGGGAAAATGTACATATCTTTCTAATTTAAAATGGAATATCTCACTAAGGAAATACGGTAGCAGGTTAATTCTGGTGATGTTCCTCTATATGTGAGCTGAGCTGTACCCTAAGTGATGCCCTTAAAAACAGAGGACTGATGAAGTAATGTGGCTAACGGCTCAATAGAAATTGCGAATAACAAGGGCGAAAGCGGGCAACCCTGCCTTGTCCCTCTCTGTAAGGAGAAGTATTCTGAAAATACATTATTTGTGCGAACAGAGGCTAATGGGGCGGAGTATAAAAGTTTAATCCAGGAGATCATATCTTAACCCTCTGGAGTCTGAGGCTGATTTGGGGCCTGGAGAAGTTTTGACATGCCCTGACATTTGTGCTTTTTTCAGTTGTTCATAAACATATTAATGGAAAAAGTGTCATTACACTGTATTCAGCACAAACTAGGCTACAATAATATGTGAGGAACATGTATGTACATGTTTGTGTATTTGAAGGAATAACGTTTATGCGTGGTTATTGAAAAAAACAAAAATTTAAGTCACTGAAATAAGGCCAAAAATATAAATTAAATCTGTGTTCACAAGACTTCTGGTTTTGGAGGTTGTAGGCTAGAGTTTTTGCTTCAAAATTTTGTAAAAATTATAATGCCTACTTGTTCATATAAAACAATATATTGATTTAGTTTATGTAAGACACTTTTTGTCAAGAAACACAGTATGCGTGGAGGCGTGGGTCATCATGAATAATGGGTCATTTACACCTGAGAAGACAAAAAAATCGCATAAAGAAGCTCTAATGAGGTGCATAATAATGAGGCCTTTCAGTAAGGTAGGCTGTGAAAAAAACCTTCTGTGATGTCTCAAGCTCATCATGGTGTGTATGAAACATACAGAAAAATATTATTACAATATAAAATAATGGTTTTACATTATATACTTTAAAATATAATGTATTTCTGTGATGCAAAGAGTCTGAATATAAGCTTTTAGTTTAAAAGCATGCACATTTGGAGAAATATTGGATTCTCATAAGTTTATGTCAATTTTCTATACAGAGGAGTTATATTTATTTAATTTTCATTGTCATTACAATGAGCGCTGGTGTTTTCAATTCATACTTGCAGCCGGAGGGCGCTCTGTACACCTTTAGTCCACAAATTATTCTAAAGAAGAAGAGGACATTTCAGCGATGGTGTTTTCAATTCATACTTGCAGCCGGAGGGCGCTCTGTACACCTTTAGGCCACAAATTCATATAAAGAAGAAAAGGAACCAGGAACTAACGGCATGTCTTCTAGAGATCGCTAACCATGGCTTTAACATCCAAATAAACACTTTTCAAGACAATAAATACACGATTGAGACAATGCATACAAGTATTGCCTCTGAATTTGCCTCTGAATAGCGCTCCCTCCATGGGCGTGGCCGCATTAGCGGATAATGAGCTGAATCACGGACTTCTGACATGGCTCTCTTTTCATACAGATTACATAAACACAGAATGTTTGTTTTCGATTTGACTTGCACGATTTAAAACCTGACATTTCAACGTTTCTTTAGACATAAGTGTCATTTTTTTTGTCATTAGTATTCATAAGTTACAGTTCATTTTCTGAGAACTATCAGATTGGACTTCGTTCAGAGGGAGACGAGAGATCACGCATCATGTTAGTTTTCTTTATTTTACAAAAAGCACAACATTGTGTTTTTACTCTGAGTGTACACAAATAAAAGAAGACATTCTATAGTTTCAATTGATATATTACTTATGTCTCTATGACAAGAAATGACGGAGTATTTTAAGTCTGTTTTGCTGCAATGTGAAAAAAATCCTGCAAAACGCACCGCCGCGTTTTCGGACCTCAGAGAGTTAAGGGAAGCCAAATTTCTTGAGAGTAAAAAAAAGATATTCCCATTCAACACGTCGAATGCCTTTTCGGCATAGAGTGAGATAATGCTTTCTGTATTCGAGTGTGAGTGAGTATACATAACATTAAACAAACGTCGGAGGTTGTTAAAGGGGTTGCGACCTCGAATAAATCCTGTTTGGTCATTGTGAATTATTGTGGGCAAGATGGGTTCTAGACGAAACACAAGTGCCTTAGCCAATATCTTAAATCAGTATTTAGTAGTGAAATTGGTCTATAATATTCACAGAATGTAGAGTTCTTGTTTTCTTTTAACAAAAGCAAAATTGAAGCCTGTGTAAGAGTCAACGGGATGGAACCTTTCTCGAAAGACTCATTATATACTTGCAGCAAAGTTCAATGTAAGGAAGGAAGAGGACAGGGTTGGCTTGACTACTGACTGCTTTTATTAAGGATTTTCACCAAAGTGGCTTTTAACAATTGCACACTTCTTCGGGTTGGCCGTGAGCACAGCTCCTCTCAGCGATCTCAAGACGGCCCTCAAATGCTGCATATGCCGCTGCCAGTCATTACTAAATATAATTATGTCATCAAGATAGGCAGCAGCATACGCAGCATGGGGCCGTAAAATCCTATCCATGAGACGCTGAAAGGTAGCCGGAGCCCCGAACAGCCCGAACGGAAGGGTGACAAATTGGTGTAATCCAAACGGCGTGGTGAAAGCAGTTTTTTCTTTAGATAATGGAGTCAAGGGGATCTGCCAATATCCCTTTGTTAAGTCCAGTGTCGAATAAAAGCGAGCCGTACCGAGCCAATCAAGCAGTTCGTCCACCCGTGGCATTGGATACGCGTCGAATTTCGACACAGCATTCACCTTGCGATAATCCACACAGAACCGAACCGAGCCGTTCATTTTCGGAACTAAAACTATCGGGCTCGCCCAGTTACTGTTGGATTCTTCTATTACCCCCATGTCAAGCATTGCCAGTAATTCTGCCTGAACCACTTTTTTCTTGTGTTCAGGCAAGCGATACGGCCGGCTGCGAACTACCACGCCCGGCTCTATCTCGATATGGTGCTGAATCAGATTAGTACGGCCAGGTGGGGCGAGAACACGTCCGCAAACTCTGCTTGTAATTTTGTGAGGTCAGTGAGCTGGGAGGGTGAGAGATGATCTCCTCCTGGGGCCAGCGCGAGAGATTGTGGTTTGGAATTCGCCTCTGGCCCGAGATCATCCTCTCCACCAATCACCATCACTGCCTCTGCCTCATTCCATTTTTTGAGGAGATTGAGGTGATATATCTGACGTGCCCCTCTCCTATCAGACCGTATTACCTCATAATCGAGATCTCCAATTTGCCGTGTGACCTCAAATGGTCCTTGCCACTTTGCCAATAATTTAGAGCTTGATGTTGGGAGCAATACAAGCACTTTCTCTCCCGGTGCAAATTTAAGTAAATTAGTTCCCCTGTTGTACAGCCGGCTCTGCCTGTCCTGGGCTTGTAACAAATTCTCAGTTGACAGCCGCCCCAAAGTGTGGAGTTTTGTTCTCAAGTCCATTACATACTGAATTTCGTTTTTTACTCTGAGATGGCCCGTCCTCCCAAGTTTCTAAGAGGGGTTCTAACCATTTATCCCAATTTTTGCCGTCTTCCTGAACGAATTTACGAATCATGGTTTTAAGCGTGCGATTAAAACGTTCGACCAGCCCGTCAGTTTGTGGGTGAAAGACGCTGGTACGGACCGTTTTAATGCCCAATAATTCATAAAGTTCGCGTAAAGTACGTGACATAAACGCCGTGCCTTGATCGGTGAGGATTTCTTTTGGAATCCCCACCCGGGAGATTAAACTAAACAGTGCGTCCGCAACACTCTTTGCGGAAATGCTGCGGAGGGCCACTGCTTCAGGATATCGTGTTGCATAATCCACAATGACTAATGCAAAGCGATGTCCTCTAGCTGATCGCTCTAATGGCCCGATGAGGTCCATACCAATTCTCTCGAAGGGGACCTGCATTAATGGAAGGGGGCGCAAAGGCGCTTTTGGGGTGGCCGGTGGATTTACCAACTGACATTCATGACAAGACGCGCACCACCTGCGCACATTCTCGTGAATGCCCGTCCAAAAAAATCGGGTCATGAGGCGATTTAGTGTTGTTGCCTGTCCTAAGTGTCCAGCCATTGCGTTAGAATGAGCCGCTTGGAAAAGCATTTCCCTGCGGCTCCTTGGAACTAACAACTGGGTTGTATCTTCTTTTGTCTGGGTGTCTTGGGTCACCCGATACAACCGATTTTTTATAACTGCAAAATATGGATAGGTAAGCACGTGTCCAGGCTGGAGAGGCTGACCGTCGATGACTTGGACCTGCTCAAATGCACGTTTCAACGTCTCATCCTGAGACTGCTCCAGGGGAAAGTCATCGCGCTCCGAGATAATTATTCTCTCGATTTCACTCTGTTCCCCTGAAGCTGTACTCAGTGGTCCCCAATCAGTCTCTCCTGCCTGCACCCGCGCCTCCGCATCCATCGCATTTTTTCCCCAAGAGGCATCAGTGCGTAAATAACCCAATAATTCAGAAAATGCTGGCCAATTTGTTCCCAAAATTAACGGATGCCGGAGGTGCGGATTAACTGCCACCTCAACACTATGCTTTTGTCCCCGAAATTGGACAATGACCGGCACTACAGGATATACCACCACATCCCTGTGCACACACTGCACCTTAACCTCGCGGCTTGTATCCAATGCCCCGGACGAAATCAGGCTTTGATGAATCGAGGTTTGGTTACAGCCTGAATCCACCAAAGCGTGATAGGTACCCCCCTTGATACTCACAGGTATTTTGTACCAGCCAGCTTGACCGGGGGTAGCCTGCGGGGCGTCCGGGACCCAGACCATTGTCCCAATCTCCATCACCGGGCACCTATCCACGAAATGCTCCGGGTCCCCACAACGCCAACAGGCCGGCCCAGACCTCCCCGCCGCTCCAGTGGCAGGGAGTGGGGTAAATGATTGGCGCGGAGAAACAGGAGTAGGGTCCTGTCCCGCTGAAGTCAGTCCCGCCCCGGGGCGGGACTCGAGGATGGCCAGGCGGCCGGGATCTGGGAAGAGGGACAGGACGAGAGAGAGGGACAGAAATAAAGAGGGAGAGAGAGAGGCAGATGGTAGGGGTTCGCCGACCCCGGGGCACGCCACCATATGTTCCTCCGCGAGGTGGATGGCCGAATCCAGCGACATGGGGCGGTGGCACTGGACCCACCCGGCTGTCGTCTTTGGGAGCCGAGTGATGAACTGCTCCAGTACCACTCGATCGACGATCTTCTCCACGTCGCTTCCCTCAGCCAACAGCCATTTGCGGCAGGAGTCCCGGAGCTGTTGGGCCATCACTAAGGGTCGGCCGGACTCGCTGGTGATGTTTCTCAGGGGTCCGGCCAACCCGCTGGAGGATGGCCCTTTTCGGATCGTCGAAGACCAGGAGATTCTGCACCGGAAGCTGCTGTGCCGCTATCTGGGACTCCCCGGAGAGCAACGGGACCAGGCGCATCGGCCACTGGTCCCGCGGCCAGCCCGACAGCTCTGCTGTCTTCTCAAATAAATCCAGAAAGGCCTCCGGGTCGTCCGCAGATCCCATTTTGTTGAAGGGTAGGTGGGTGGGCACAGCACGATGTTCCATGGCTTCATTCCAGCTCCGGAACCTCTTGTGGTCCTCCTGCTGGGCTTGGACGACAGTTTGAAAACATCTTTCTTGACCTTGTCTTAAGTCCAGCAGGGCGCTGATAATCTCCGCAAATGCCGTTCTGGAGGACTGCATGGCAGCGGCTTCCTTCTTTCTTCCTGGGTTTCGGCACAAGTGTAGCAAAGTTCAATGTAAGGAAGGAAGAGGACAGGGTCGGCTTGACTACTGACTGCTTTTATTAAGGATTTTCACCAAAGAAAACAGGTGTGCAAACAGGCACAAAACGATCAGAAAATAATATAACAACTTCTTCTCCAAGAGTCTCCAAAAGTCCAAGCATGGGTAGCAGTCAGTAGTCCTTCTCTCTCTCAGCCACTCCTGTTTCTCCTGGCGTTATATACTCTCTCCACGCCAATTACCGGAACAAGAAACAGGTGTTCGTTATTTGTATTTAACCCACTCACTCACCATTCGTCTCCCGACTCTCTCTCCCGCTGCAGACTTCGCTGAACCATGCCCCCCTTGCCACAATACTGCTACAAGAAGTGGGCTCAACAGAGCTGAGAACTTTTTATAAAATTCTATAGGGAAGCCGTCCGGTCCAGGTGCCTTACCACTCTGCATAGCCACAACAGCTTCCATAACCTCTTGTTGTCTAATAGAATCACCAAGTTCAGGACCAATACTAACAGTAGGCAGATGTAGCTTTGCAAAAAAGGATTTCAAGAAAGCCAAATCATTAGTATATTCTGAGGGATACAGAGATGAGTAATATTGAACAAATCTATTATTTATATCTTGTGCAGTGTGTAACATAGAATGAGAAGAGGACTGAATTTGAGTAATCATTCTGGAGACGTCAGATTGGCGAGCTTGATAGGCCAATAATCTACTAGCCTTATCACCGAATTTATAAAACGAGTGGCGAGTCTTTAGCAATCTTTTCTCTTCCTGAGAAGTTGTTAATAGATTAAATTCGGTCTGGAGCCGCAGCCTTTCTTTATATAAACAAGGGCTTGGATTTGTAGCATATTGGACATCCAACTTGCTTATCGCATCCGAAATCAATTAAAGTTTTGAGATCTCCTGCTTTCTGGTATGGGAGGAAAAGGAAATAATTTTCCCATGTAAAAAGGCTTTAAGAGCCTCCCATAATGTAGCTCTCGAGATATCAGGTGTATCATTTGTCTCCAGAAAGAAAACTATCTCTTTAGATAGAAATTTAACAAATTCATCATCTGACAATAACAGGGAGTTTAACCTCCATGGCCTAAAACATGAGTGGTAATTGGGAAAGCTGAGCTTAAATAGAGAAGGGGCGTGGTCTGATATCACTATGCTATGATATTCACTTGTTGAAATAAAGGACATCAGGCTTTTATCTACCAAGAAAAAATCAATTCGGCTATATGAATGATGTACTGGGGAGAAAAAGGAAAATTATTTGGAGGATGGAAAAAAAATCTCCATGGGTCAAGTAGTCCATACTGCTCACAAAAATCCTTTATAACTACAGCAGATTTAGAAGGCTGTATGACTCTAGTTGAGGACCGGTCTAGGGAAATGTCCAAAACACAAAGTCCCCCCCTATAATCAAAGCATGGTTGTCTACTGACGGAATAGCCCCAAAAACTAATCAAAGTTTGGAGCATAGATGTTGACTAAAATTACTTGTTTTCCAAAAAGGAAGCCTATCACAATAACATTAAAGACCCTAATGGCTGATATAACATTATCAGTGACAAATGGAATATCTTTCCTAATAAGAATGGCAGTGCCTCTACTTTTCACATTAAAACAAGAATGAAATACCTGCCCCGCCCAACATCGTTTAAGTTTTACCACATCTGCGTTTAAAATGTGTGTTTCCTGTAAAAAGGCGACACCTGCCTTTAGCAGGTGCAAATGCACCATGATCTTATTTCTTTTAATTAAATTATTCATGCCTTTCAAGTTCCAGGTAACAAAATTTAACTCAGCCATCTGGAGTTGGGCCATTTTGTCAAGAAACAACAAAAATAAATTGACCAGAATGAGACACAGTGAACCACATATAGTGCGCTACATAAACAGTACACGATTTAACATATAGGTGTATTGTTAGGGTAAACGGATGCTGACTGAAAGCTGAATGGTAAAAACATGCCACACATAAACACATCCCACCCCCATTCCAAAACCACACAGTAACCATCAAAAACCAAACATCCACTGGTTTACAGCGTGTCATCACTTACCAGTTATCATTCGTGCTCTGTTGAACTAAAACTGACAAAGCCATATTAAGTAACAGTTATGCCTATGGCGCATTAAATTTGAAACCAAAGTAAAGAGCACGTTATCATCTTGATACACGAACAAACATAAGGAACGGATTTAAACAAATTATTCCGGAATTGAGTCATCAAAAGTATCACTCATAAAGCTGACTGTCCATAATCGCGGGTCATCGTAAATGAAAATAGTCCCATTTAAACAAGGATAAATCAGAATATGTCCATTAGACAGTCAACAATGAATTAGTCCCGCATTACATAGTTCGCCCTACTTGTCCATCGCGGGTGACAAAACACTCTGAATGAACTCAGTAGCTTGCTGTGGGGAATCAAAGGAATGTCTCATACCGTTGTGGGTAATTCTCAAGCGGGGAGGGAAAAGAAGGCCAAACTCGATGCCGGCATCCCTAAGCTGAGCTTTAATCGGGTTGAAGGCTGCTCTCCGTTTAGCGACCTCCACACTTACATCCGGATAGAAATGAATCCGAGAGCCTTTATACAGTAGTTGGCCTTTTTCCCGCGCAAGTCGAAGAATTAAGTCTCTCGTCTGATAGTGATGTAATCGGACAATAAAGGGTCTCCGAGCCTGGTTTGGTTTCGGTGGGGGGGCCAGGGGGTTTGGCGAAACTCTCCTTTTTGAAGACTTCAATTAGGAGTTCCTCCATAAATGTGTTAGGGCAGGCGCCCTCAGAGTGCTCAAGGATGCCAATTATTCTCACATTATTTCTCCTCAAACGGTTTTCTAAGTTGTCGAGTTTCGCCCTCATCTGTTTATTATCTTTAGACAAAGTTGCGCACATGGTCTCAAGAGAAGCAACGCGACCATCCACATCGGTGAGTGATTCTTCGACATCCTTCAGCTTTTGCTCCTGAACGTGCAGAGATGTTTTCACTGCCGAAATTGAAGATTTCAACTCAGACAGAATTTCCGTTCTAAGCGCAGCGACCTCTGATCTGATACCCCCGAGGAGTTCACGGATATCGTCCCCGTGCGCCGAAGCAGCCATATCCGCAGTCGTTGCTTGTACGTTTTCTTCAGCAGTATTGGCCCTCGGCATATTAGGTTACTTTTGGGCTTTATTAAAATCTAATTAACCTCGTGCTAGAATGCGAGGAGCGCCAGATGTGTAGAGAACTATAAAATAATAAGTATGATCAAAAGTAATACTCAGAGCAGAAACTGGGACTTCTCACTCCGCCATCTTACCGGAAGTCAAGAGAAAACTCTTAACTAAGAACTTTTACTGCTATTTAGGAGAACTCTTAGTGGTAAGATAAAATGTTTTGTGAATACGGCCCCTGATGTTAACAAGCAGAATCACCAAAGGAGAAAATCACAGTTTAAATCACCATCATGTAGATCAGGGTTTACTTTAGTTGAGCTCTTGACCCTTGACTTCTTAATACTAGATTTTATTTGGCTGTTGTAATTGGGTTAACAAGCAAAGAGAAAAGATGATCAGGTGGTGTTGGTTATGTTTTCATATAACCATTATTTGTCCTGAATCACTGAACTCATTTAAGCCGGGCACACATTTAACGATTAGCTAAAACATTCTAAGACTGAGCTCAACACACAGCAATTGTTTCCTGCGACTGAAGCAGATTTATATACTTACACATGGAATTTGAACACCGACTGTAATCGCAGACTGAACACAACTGGCTCTGACTGGATGCGTTTGAGCACGATCAGTCATAAGTATCAATTTACATTCATAATCGGCCTTACAATCGTTAGGTGTGTCCCCAGCTTTAGAGGCCAATCTCTGAGTTAGATTTACATTATTGATTACAGCAGCACTGTGATTCTACAGCAGAAGATCAGCTTTTTCAACAGCCAAATAAAATCTTATATTAAATAATATTAGTTAATATTANCTGGTATAACTCAGTTACAGACAACAAATTGTAATATTAAAAAGTCAAGGGTCAAGAGCCCAACTAAAGCAATCCCTGATATCCATGATGGTGACTTAAAATTTTGATTTTCTCCTTTGGTGATTCTGCTTGTTAACATCAGATCACCTTCCTGACACACTGACTGTGTTAAAATCATCACACAATGAATGTGTCAAAATTAACACAAGTGTTGTCCCTAAACTCACACACTGATGTGTAAGAATTTAGCCAATTTGAGTCCGTTTTTAACAAATGGTTTTTGACACAGTGGATTTTAGCAGTGTTCATTTAGGTCAGTGTTTGCTTTAGTTGTGCAGTTTTACTCTTGACTTTTTTAGTGTTAGTTCTTCTCTGGTTGCTGTTGCTGTTTGTAATGGAATTGAAGGCAAGAGATAATGTGATCAGCTACTGTCAGCTGTTTGATAATAAGAATTTAATCATCATGTAGTGACAACTCACTGATCTAATGACTAGAGTTTTATATGAGCAAAATGTTAAGTTTGTGTTGGATCTCTTCTAGAAATACAACAATAAAAGCTGAGTGAGTTTTAAAACACATTGTACACTAAAAGCTTTAAAACTCCTGCAAAACTTCCTCACACACAGACATCTAGACAACGGTGACATGCATCATGCCACAATGCATTCTGGGTGCATCATGCAAAAAAGAATACATTGCAGCATTAAGCATGTCACCATTGTTGAGATTCATTTACTGATTCTTGATGTGTGTTTGAGAGTAAATCTCACCGTAGTTTAAAGTGTTCAGTGTACAATCTGTTTTAAAACTCATTCAGATTTATTTTCTGATTAAAACTGTGCTGGATGTTTATGTGAATCCCAATAAAACAAAGTTTGTAAGATATTGCTCATATTAAATTCAGTCATAAGATCAGTGAATTAAGCCACTACTTAATAATGATATTTCCTGTAGCTCAGTGGTTAGAGCATGGCACTAGCAATGCCAAGGTCATGGGTTCGATCCCAGGGATTGCACATACTCAGATACAAATGTATAGTATAATGCAATGTAAGTCGCTTTGGATAAAAGCGTCTGCCAAATGCATAAATGTAAATGTAAATGTAAATTATATTCTTATCATGAAGCAGCCACAGCATCAGATTGTCTTTTCTCTTGATTTTCTTGCTATAACAAACTCAGTTAACTCAATCAAACTACCCAACTAAAGTAATATAAAAACAACAACATCTCTCAAAAAAATATCTCTTAATTCTCAATAAGAGCTTCTGTACACATATAAGAGTCAATCTGGTTAATATTAATGAAGCTGGTAATGCTGTATATAGAGTTGTTGTAGTTCTTGTGTTTTAATTTTTCTGTTCTTGTTGTTTCTATTTCCTTCATTCATTCTGCTTGTGAACAGCAGCTATCTTCAATAACGCTCAATCATCACTTAATTAATTACTTAATTATCTCATTAACTCCAACACTGATTCAGTGTTACATTTAACAGCCTGTAGTGTGAACTCTGAACAATGTTCATTTCATCTGGGCTAAACCATGTGGAGCCTACATGGGTGTGCTGGCTGGGAGGCGTCGTGACAGTTAAGAGGTTAATATAACACTGAGGATTTTGCTGTGTTTGTGCATGTAAAGCTAAACTCCTGAAAAAAAAAAATTGTATGGCAGTGGTCTCAAACTGCCGGCCCACGGGCCATTTACGGCTCCCCTCCCCCTTGACCGGCCTGCAACTGATCTAAAAAATAAAACATAATCCGGCCCACTGAATTATTATTATAATTATTATTCTCTAGTTGTGTCATACCATATTCTATGTGCAAAGAAAAAGTTGTCGTTCACTGGCGCTATCGTTACAGTGGCGTCTGCCGTTGCTATGCAACCATGAACTGCGCTCTCCATGATGAAGAGGACGTTTTTGGTAAAAGAAAAAAAATATTTCTAGTCCTTGCATTAGTTCTACTAATTGAGCGCAGCGTTAGTTCAGTCAGGCCATGTAGGCATAGTGCTGCAACCAGCTGACGCAGTCAGCTGTCAAATCGCTCCAATCACTACCATTGTCCTATTAGACCGGGGACATAAATATGTGACGTTACTGCTCGATAAGTATGCTCAAACTGCTCGCAACCCTCNTCCCCATTATAAGCATGAGCATATTACTGTGCACTTTCTGGTTGCTGTCTTCTTTTGTTTGCTTCTTCTTCAGTAAACTCAAAGTAACTTGCCAAAGTGGTTCTGTCTGAACTAGATATATGTATGGAGATGAGAAATAAAAACCCGCCCTGTACAGCTATGATCAGTTCGGCTGAGCTTTCGATGTTGTTAAGGAAAGGCCATAGCTCATCGGTTGGTCCTTGTCACATGAAAAGTTAAGATGTTTTCATCTCGCTGTGGCATAGGCACGCCTGGAAAAACGAGCGCACCACATGCACGTCGTGACTGCGTCACTTATATTATGAGCACGATTGCCTAAATTACAGTAAAAGCACTCACGCAAGTCAATTTAAACCACCGAAACACGTCCGATGCTACCAATACAAATACCAAAACCCTGGGAGGTTAGCAGGCTCCCATCGGGGGACCAGAGGTGTAGAGCCCAAAGTTCTGGCTGAGGGTGCCAGATTGCCCTGTTCGCCTGAGAGAGGAGGTCCCGTCTCAGGGGAATTGGCCACAGGGGGCTTTCGCGGAAAGCCTGAATAGCTCTGAGGACCAAACTTGGCTCCTCCAGAGCGGGGCCACCAGGAGGACTCTGTGTCTGTTCTCCTCGACTCGCCTGATGACCTGAGGGATCAGAGCGATCGGGGAAAAGCGTACAGGAGAGCGCTGGGCCAGCGCATCGTCCTCTTTTGAAAAATAAATTGGGCAGTGAGAGTTGTCTCTTGAGGCGAAGAGGTCTACCTCTGCCTTCCCGAAGAACTCTCAAATTCTGAGAACTGTCTGTCGGTGGAGCATCCACTCGTCTGTGGGGACGTTGCTCCGAGATAGCATGTCTGCTCCCAGATTCGTTCTCCCGGGTATGTGAGTCGCCTTGAGCGACTGGAACCTCGGTAACGCCCATATCAGGAGGCGTGTCGCCAGAGCGCTTAAGCAGCTGGACGAAAGGCCACCCTGGTGATTTATGTAAGACACCACTGTCATGCTGTCCGACTGGACTAAGACATGGCGTCCTGTCAGGTGTGCCTGAAACGCCTGGAGGGCTCGAATCACTGCCAGCATCTCGAGGCAGTTGATGTGCAGATGGCTCTCCTCGTGAGACCACGAGCCGAAGGCCGGACTGCCCTCGCAAAGAGCGCACCAACCTGTGTTGGACGCGTCCGTCGAGAGCACGGTCCTTCTGGACACCGCCTGTAGGGGCACTCCTTGACTGAACCAAGAGGGGTTCGTCCAGGGTTTCAGAGCTGTCAAACAGGCTTGATTGACCCGCGTGAGGAGGGACCCGAAACTTCAACCAGTATTGCAGGGGCCGCATCCGAAGAAGGCCGAGCTGCAGAACCGGGAAGGCGGAAGCCATCAGCCCTAACATCCTCTGGAAGAACTTCAGAGGGAGACAGGCTTTGTTCCTGACCGAAGCCGCGAGCTGCTGAATAACCAGAGCGCGCTCTGGTGAAACCACAGCCGTCATACGGGCTGAGTCGAGAACTGCACCCAGGAACGTTATACGCTGGCTGGGGAGCAGCGAGCTCTTGGCAAAATTGACCCTGAGACCCTGAGACCCAGGCACTCCAAGTGGCTGAGTAACACGGATCTGTGATGTTCTAGCTCAGCTCGAGATTGGGCTAGAATGAACCGTCGAGATAATTGAGAACTCGGATTCCCATCTGCCTTGGTAAAAGTGCGAGGAGCTAGGGACAGCCCGAACGGAAGGACCGTGTACTGATAAGCCACTCTCAAGAATCGCCTGTGGCGGGGGGCTATCTGGATGTGAAAGTGCGCATCTTTCAGGTCCAGTGAACAGAACCAGTCCCCGGGGCAAATCTGCGCGAGGATCTGTTTCAGCGTTAACATTTTGAACTCCCGTCTCATGAGGGAAAGGTTCAGAAGCCTGAGGTCCAAGATGGGTCTGAGACCGCCATCTCTCTTGGGGACAAGGAAGTAGCGGCTGTACAAGCCCGACTCGCTCTCTGAGGGGGGCACTATTTCTATAGCACCTTTCTCCAGCAGAGACATCACTTCTGATCGGAGGATATGAGCGAATAGCCTTGAGATATTATCCCCAGAACCCACCCTGACACTCCGGGGATGGCCTGCCAGGCCTCGGCCCGTAAAGCAAGGGGTTGAATGGCGCCAGGCGGCGGACCGCCCGGAGGGGGTCCGTACACCGGCGAGTGTGGGAGAGGAAAATTGCTCTTTCTTTGAGAAGGTAAAATATTTATTGTGTTCGCCGTGAAAACGGCGTTCAGCGTGGGCGCAACAGCAATGGACCCTGGACACAGAACACACAAACTGGTTCCCATGCCCGGAACTGAACGGGGCAGAGGGGAAAGAGAACGAGAGAGCTTTGGGGGTGGTCCGGCCTCGGCCTCGAATTCCTCTTTTCTCCCCTGGAATCAGGAAGACTTGGGAGGCCTAGGGTCCAGCTCTATCTTAGGCCGGGGGGCCTGCCTTTGCCTCGGGAAGGAGGAGTGCCTAGCGGGCCGGGCTCTGCGGCACTGTTCCTTCTGGGCTGGAGCTGCCTGGGCAGTAGAGGGAGCAGGCTTGCTCTGCTGAGCCGGTGCAGTCCTGGGGCGGCTGGAAGCAGAGGTGGAGCTGGAACGCTTCGGCAAGAAGTGTCGCATGGCCTGGGACGACTTCTGAGCTGCGGTGAAACGCTCCGTAAAGCCCTCTACGGCTGGCCCAAAGAGACATAACGGGGAGACAGGGGCATCCAAGAAGGCGGTTTTGTCTGTGTCCTTAATCTCCGTTAAGTTGAGCCAAAGGTGGCGCTCGAGCACCACCAGGCTGGCCATAGACCGTCCGATGGCCTGGGCTGTGGCCTTCGTGGCGCGCAGGGCCAAGTCCGTGGCACTGCGTAGGTCACGAAAGGCGGGTGCGTCAAAACCAGACTCGTCCAAGGCGCGGAACACCTGGAGTATGGCCATGGTGTGCAGCGAAGAGGCAGCTTGGCCCGCAGAGGTGTAAGCCCTGCCAGCCAGGGCGGAGGTAGTCCTGCAGGGCTTGGACGGAAGGGTCCTCTTGGTTTTCCATCCCACAGCCGCGGGGGGACAGAGGTGAGCCGCCACCGCTTCATCCAGGGGCGGGAGGCTGTCATAGCCCTTCTCTGACGAGCCATCCACCGAAGTGGGAGCTGACTGCTGTGAAGTGCGTAAGCGGGCCGAGTAGGGTGAGCGCCACGACTTGGCCAGCTCGACGTGGACGTGGACTTTAAAGGCGCAGCGCGCTGGCGAGGGGCCTGGCGACGTCCTGGCAGGAACCACTCATCCAGTCTGCTACGCTCCGGCTCTTCAGGCGGGGCCCATTGGAGATTCAGCTCCTCGACAGCCTTGGAGAGGATGCGGAACAGCTCGGCATCCATCCCGGGTCTGCCCTCAATGGGCTCCAGCGACGGTAGTTGGGCGGGGTTCTCCTCAGAGTCACCGGCCCATTCCTCTGTCTCAGAAGCCGCGAGAGACACGGAGTCATCGTCGAGCGGCTCGTCCTCAGAACCGCCGAAAGAGACGAGGCGAGCTCAGCAGTCCGCTGCGGGAGCCTCTTCGACGGTGGCGAGAGCGCTTTCCAGGCGAGCTTCTTCAGGCGGCGAAGGCTTCAGCCGGAGATCAGCGAAGAGCGATGAAGTCGTCGCTGAAGGAGAGAGAACTGAAATCCTATGGCAAAACGCCTGCTTATATAGCCTAAAACCCCGCCCCTTTCGGCAGGAATATTCGCGCGCTTTGACGCCATAGGCCGCGCAGCTATCATTGGTTCAACGACTTGTCTATGAGTGAACCAATGACGGTGCAGTTGCACTGCGTTATTGAAAAAGGCTTCAGTAACGGGGAAAAAGGAGACTTTTCCCCATACGCAGTACGAGTGAAGTATCGAAAGGGAACTGCGGTTTACATTTTTTCTTAAGTATAGCAAAATATTTTAGAAATGGAATTTTAAGTAAATGAAAAATAATGCAAAGGAAAGTAAATTTTCAGAAATTTTGCGCTTTCTTGTGCTTGAATGTTAAAACGGCCCTCCTATGAGGTGTCAATCACAGCAACGGCCCCCAGCCAATTTGAGTTTGAGACCCCTGTCTCAAACACCCTTTTATTCTAATTTAATTTCATTTCATTTTAATTTGACATTCTAATATTAACTGTTTATGATCAACTACTAAGCTTCGGTTGTTTGTCAAGAAAATAATATAAATTATCAAAAATGCTCTCATTACAATTCTCCAGCAGATTTATGCTGCAGGCAAGTTCAAGCTAATTCAAAAACTTGCGTACACGAGCGGAGACCTGATGTGAGATTTGATCGTATCTACTGCTCATGTCCATATTGATAAATGCCAAGTTTTGGGTGGAAACAGCCGTATACACCGTTTTATGTTGTAAGTTCATTTCATATATGATGCCCATTCAGTTCAAAACTACTACAGTATAGCCTACCTTCTCTGTATAGTCATACAACACGTCTGATTAGCTTTATATTTATGTATTGAGTTTGTGTAAAAAAGGCAGTTCATGCCGTCCTCTTTTGCTCAGCCATGAGTTATTCCAGACTCTTCATCTATTCATCATTTAAATTTTGGGATTATATCATACAGTCTGAAAAGCAACTGTTATAAAGGACCAAAAGACTCATACAGTGTGCAACATGGCTTTATTATCTCTCAGATAACACACACGCAGAGGGTGATTTTAAGAGTTTAAACTCTAGCTCATTTAAGGGCAAGCAGGGTTATTCTTGAAAGCCTTTTAATTCTTTACAGTTTTCTAAGGTTCATTTCAAATAATTAAACATTTAATTTCAGGTTTTGACCTCTCAAGCAGCAGTGTGTCCACAACAGGGATCAAGACTTTGACCTATCATCATATGATAGAGGCGTTCCGCCATGCCAATGAGCAAAAGAGTAAATTGGGAGACCCACGTTATGAAAACATCACTGCGGTGAGTTCAACTCTACTTATGGATTCCTTGGGTATTAAAGGGATATTCACCCAAAAATGGCAATGCTGGGCCTCCAAAAGGACAAAATGACTAAACTTACTCGACCCATACTATAGCAACTCATAGTGACTCTTTCAAGCTTTAAAAACATCAAATAAGTACCACTGATGTGCTAACAGAATTTTGTTATAAGAATGTTTTCTAAATATTCAGTGTTGGTTCTGGGCAGTGGTGGAAAGTGGTTAAAATTGATGAGATAATTGACCATTATTCAAGTCTCAAGTCTACTTAATTTATAGAGCCCTTTCCACTACAAAGCAGACCAAAGGACTGTACAGCAACACAACAAACAAAATCAAAAACTATACAATAACAGAAAAACATTTAAGACAATGTACATAACCCAAAAGTCAACAGTTAAAAGCCATAGAAAACAGGTATGTTTTCATGCAAGATTTAAAAACATCAACTGAGGGTCCAGATCTGATGTCAGGTGGAAGGGTATTCCAGAGTCTTGGGCCGGCAACCAAAAATGCACAATCCCCTTTTGTTTTCAGACGAGTTTTCAGAACTGAGCGCAATAAGCAATTAAATGATCTTTGGGATCTACCAGAGCTCATATGAATCAGGTCCGAAATATATTCTGGGGCCATCTCATGGACAGCTTTAAAAAGGTACAGTAGCACCTTGTACTGAATCCGATATTTAACCGGAAGCCAATGCAGCTTTTCCAAAACTGGAGTAATATGCTCCCTTTTCTTTTGTGTTAGTAAGGAGCCTCGCAGCTGCATTCTGGACTAATTGCAATTTTGAAATAAGAGTTTGACTTACTCCCAAATAAAGTGCATTACAGTAGTCCAAACAGGAGGAGATAAATGCATGTATCACTATCTCAAGGTCAGCAGCAGACAGAAAGGATTTCATTTTTGCAATAGTCCTCAACTGAAAGAAGCAACTTTTCACCACACTTCTAATCTGATGATCAAACGTTAAAGCGGAGTCAAAAATTACACCCAAATTTTTTATTTGGGGCTGCACATTTGTTGTCCATGAACCTAACACATCTTTTATGTCACAGTCAACCTTTTTTGACCCAAAAATTATTACTTCAGTTATTCTCATTAAGCTGTAGGCAATTTTGCTCTAGCCAGCACTTCACCTCCTCAAAACATAGTAGCAAAGACGACTGAGAAGTTGATCCTCCAGATCTAATAGGTGGATAAATCCAGGGGTTAAATTGGGCCGGGGCCGTCCGGGGCTGAGCCCCGGCACATAGGCTCACCAGGGCTCGACATATGCTTGTCCGGGACTGCGGGACAAGTGGATTTTTTGATGTGAAAGAGAATTTTACTTGCCTGACCAGATAAGTAGCTTGATTAAAATGTCAATAACAACCAAAACGCGAGAATGATTCCTTTAGCTTAAGTGGCGATTAATAGTGGATAGTAATGTAATGTATATTGGCGGTGAAAGCCTATTGCGCTGTTGAGGCGAATGTAACCTCTTGAGGAGAATTCAAAACAGATGAGCTCTGCTCACACAAAGAAACTCAGTTATCATGTTGCAATAAAAATTCAATATGCGGGGTTTTTATAGCTAGCTATTTACGACATATGATAAAGATAAGCATCACACGACCGAAAGTGCTGAATTCCTGTATATCACCTTGATTGAAATTGACACTAATTTCATACAACAGTTCAATAAACAAGTAGTTAATATTAATTACTTACGTTTTAGGTGCAATATTGCCTGTTTTTGTTCTATTGTAGCAGCGAAAATAGTTCCAAACAAAGCAGAACCAGCGCATCTCGCAGCTAAGCTCAGCCATTTCAAATGATTCAGCTTTTTGAACGAATCGGTTCAGTGAGGATTCAATGGCCCATTCATAAACAACTGCTTCAATCTTGAATGATTCAGCCTTTTGAATGAATCGTTTGAATAAATGACTTAGTTGCTCACTCATTAAGACGGTCACTTGCCGCCATCTACTGGCGGTTTAATTTCATGTTTAAAAGTATAAATTTCCCACCAACATTTCTTATTTGTATATTCAAAAATATTCAAAGAATCTCACAACATTATTGAATGCAGTTGTACTTTTTCAGTGTAAATTATTGAATTTGGTAACAGCCCTACAGTGTCTTACTATTTTAATTTATCAAATGTAAGAATTTGAAATAAAAGATTTCTAAAGGTTAATAAAATACCCCCAGGGTAAATTAAATAAATATGCAGATTTAAATATGTCACTGCTGATAAAAACACTGATGAGAATGTTGCTTGTTTCAGAAATTATATTTACAACACACAAACAAATTTCAGACAAGCGACTTTTTTACTCTGACAAGTAAATTACCAATTTAGTTGTCCAAAGGACAAGCACAAAACAAAGCTTAATGTCAAACTCTGTATTTTGTATTTATATTCTCTACTTTAATGGTAGCATCACTCTTATATTTGATACTGACACAAAAGAGAAGGCACAGGCATACAGAAAGATTTTATTGTCATCAGATGTAGCTTTGCACACTACAAGCATCTATAGAATGATTTTGATCTGCATTTTAGTGTTCATAGCAGAGGGCTCTCTCAACTTGTTATATTTTAGTTTGTCAATTGATACGATTTTGTAGTCTTTGCAAACACATGCACCCCTGAAACCACAGAGCCCCCCCACATAACAAATCCCAATTTAACCCCTGGATAAATCTGAATATCATCAGCATAAAGATAAGACATTCTGTGTTTTTTGAAAATAAGGCCTAAAGGCAACAGAAATAATGAAAACAGAATAGGCCCCAAAATGGAGCCCTGAGGTACTCCACAGTCAATATTGAAGACACCTGATGTTAACAACCAGAATAACCAAAGGAGAAAATCACAATTCTAATTTAGCATCATGGAGATCAGTGTTTGATTTAGTTGGGCCCTTTAATATTAGTTTTAATATCATCTTTTCTTTTTGCTTGTCTGGCTGTTATAACTCAGTTACAACAGCCCAAACTAAATATATTATTAAAAAGTCAAGGGTCAAGAGGCCAACTAAATCAAACCCTTAAAACTGTGATTTTCTCATTTGGTGATTCTGCTTGTCATCATCAGGTGTCTTCAATAATGGTCAATCATCACTCAATTAATCACTTAATTATCTCATTAACTTTAACACTGTTTCAGTGGGTGGAATAAAAACTATGGCCGGACTTTTACTTTCTGACTCCTGGACTTTACACCTCTGTCTAACAGAGTAACTTATGTTAAATTAAGCAGGCATTATTTTGTCAAAGCCTTTTACTGTTCCTATAATTACAAATACAAATCTTGTTTCACAGATTGTCCAAAATATGACCTCAGAGAGCTTTGCAGACTACATCAGGAGTATGATTAAAGATGACACCACCAAACAAGACAGATATGATGTGAAGACTGTTTGTGAGGGCCACGGCACATCTCACCTGTCTGTCATCGCAGAAGATGGGAGTGCAGTGGCAGTTACCAGCAGTATCAATAACTAGTAAGGAAAATGATCAGTGTTACCTGATCCTTGTCTTGATCTAACACACCCGGATTCGGTTATTGACAGTTCCTCCTCTATTTACATTGATAACATCACACCTCTTTAAATCCAAAGGTACACTGTTAAACCTTGCTGTAAAAAACAGCTAAATTCTAAAAGTAACAAACCATTTTCCCTTAAAATGCATTCTGGGTAATATTTGTCATTTTCGAGAAAGTAGCCTACAGGAATATACTGTGAGTTAACATCGCTCAAAGTCGACACTCAGAGGCTGTTCCAAATCACACCCTATACCCTCATTCACTATTCCCTACATTAGTTCACTAATATAGTCCACCTGACAGAGTGAATGAAAGAAGAGAGTGAATTCAGACACTGATGAACACCTGATGAGCAGAATCACTGAAGGACAGAGAAACAAGACCAGAAAAAAGAGAAGAGACGAGCAGAAACACAAGAATTACAACTGACTTCAGCCACAGAGTGTGAAACCAGTTTACAAACCAGTTTGACATTATTTCTTTCATACATGTACAGAAGTTCTCATTGAGAATTGACAGATTTGGATGTTGATGTATTATTGAAAATAAAAATTTATTGAAGTTTGCAGTCACCATCGTGGTGACCAGTGTCTGCTTTAGTTGGGCCCTTGACTCTTAGTAATTAGCTGGCTGCTCTAACTGAGTGCTTATAAAACATATTTGTGTTTTATAAACACCATACCGGCATGATGAATATGATCTTCAAGTGGATTGAACTGGAATAAATACTTTGTATGTTGCGATCCTATCGGACTTATGATAGCAACCTAAATTGTAACAAAGCACTGTTTGCCAGAGGAGAACTGGCCCCTGACTAAAGCCCGGGTGCACACTGTGCGATTTATAATAGTCCTTTACGATGGTTGCTTGTCAGACTGTACGAACATGATCCTCATGTCACACTGTGGGATCTCAGATGTCATTAATGTCAGACTGCACGACAGTCAAGACGTGTTAAAAACGGACACGCGCATGAAAACTTGTCCGGAGTTTTACATCATCAAAACATACACATTCGGTGACTGTGAGCTGCATTACACGTGGGACTGAAATGGTGGCTAACAACGACATCTCTATCATTAATTTTGATCACGGCTTGTCTTGAAAAACGAAGACAATTTGACGTTCGTCGTAGGAGAAGTCACACTGGAGGATTGTGCGCCAAATCTTCTGACACTGCCAGAATTGTCGCAGGTAAAATTTGATCGCAACGCTCATTAACCGGCTGTCGGTGAACATGTCAAACTAGAGATCAAAGACTACAGATTTTAGGCAAGGATTATAGGAATCTTTTAGGATTTGCAAAATTTGTCTCAGACGACCAAATCGTGGCCAAAATCGCACAGTGTGAACCAGCCTTTAGTACACTAAGCAAGTTTTTCAGCTCAGGTCCAAACTTTCTTCCAGGTGTGCTTTATAAAGATCAGCAGAACTTTATTTGAACTGTAGCCATTATGGGTGATTGTTGTTTGTGTCTGGTCATGTCTCTCAAAGCCCACTACCTGTTGATGCACTGTAAATGGTGAAAACCACGCCTCCTCCGATGCCCATGCTGTGAGGATTAAACAGACTCACACACAGCAGAGCAGCAATAGCAGCATCAACTGCTGAACCGCCGCGCTTCAATATTTTCCTGCAAGAAAAAGATCTCTGTGTAAAGTTACTCAAAGCTTTCAAGTGACTCCATTTTAGTCATCTAGACTCTAGGGTTGCAAAAGTCTCCTTGATCATGCAAGCAATCTCTCCCAGAAACATAAATGTGGCAACACTCTTAGAAAGGATGTGTTAAAACTGACTCAAAATGTGTTAAATTCTTACACGTCAATGGGTGAGTTTAGGGACAACACTTGTTGTGTTAATTCTGACACATTCATTGAGTCAATGATTTTAACACAGTGAATGTGTCAAGAAGGATAACCAGAGATGTAGTCAAGACCAGACCCTCCAAGACCAAGACCAAGGACATTCAAGAGGGAAGTTAATGAGATAATTAAGTCATTAATCAAGCACTAGTGATAAACACCTGCTGTTGACAGGCAGAATCATTGAAGGAAAGAGGAAAACCACAACAAAACACCTGTGCTACTTCTGATCATGAAGACCAAATGATCTCTTTGTCAAGTCCAGTCAAAAAACATCACTTACACACCAGTGCTTGTGGTTTGGGAAAACACTTGTGTTCATTTTGACACGTTCACTGTGTCAAACATAGACATTCAGAATGTGTCAAAAAGCATTTGTTAAAAAATACTCAAATTGGCTAAATTCTTACACTTCAGTGTGTGAGTTTAGGGACAACACTTGTGTTAAAATCATCACACAGTAAATGTGTTAAAATTAACACAGTCAGTGTGTCAGGAAGGTGATCTGATGTTAACAAGCAGAATCACCAAAGGAGAAAATCAGAGTTTGATTTAGCCGGGCTCTTGACCCTTGACTTTTTAATATTAGTTTTTGTTCGACTGTTGTAACTGAGTTATAAAAATCAGACAAGCAAAGAGAAAAGATGATCAGGTGGTGTTGGTTATGTTTTCACATAATCATTATTTAACCTGAATCACTGTACTCATTTAGAGCCCAATCTCTGAGTTAGATTTACATTATTGATTACAGCAGCACTGTGATTCTACAGTGGGAGATCAGCTTTTTCAATATAATCTGAAGGATTTCTCTAAAGTTGTTCTCATAAACAAAAAAAAAAACTATTTTATTTAGACACAGACATCAATCAAAATTCATCCATGGCTCTCATCATGCATTTCTGCATGAATAAATTATGAGCTGAATTGTTTCAGTAATTTCCTTTATTCTCACTATGTTTAGAGTTGATCTGTTTATGTTGCTTGTCACTGTTGTTGAGATTCATACACTGTGTGTGCCTAAAAGACAGATTTTTGTTTTGATAAGAACAACTTTTGAGAAATCCTTTGGATTATACTGAAAAAGCTGATCTTCTGCCGTAGAATCACAGTGCTGCTGTAATCAATAATGTAAATCTAACTCAGAGATTGGGCTCTAAATGAGTTCAGGTCAAATAATGATTATGTGAAAACAACCAAGACCACCTGATCATCTTTTCTCTTTGTTTCTCTGTCTGTTATTACTCACTTACAGCAGCCCAAACTAAATTTAACATTAAAAGGTCAAGGGACAAGAGCTCAACTAAAGCAAACCCTGATCACCATGACGGTGACTTAAAAATTGGGATTTTAACAGCAGGAGTTCGTCACTGATGTTCAATAGTCACATGATTGATTAATTAATTATCTTGATTAAATGGTCTGGTCTCGACCACACCTCTGGTCTTGAATGGTCTTGGTTTTGGAGGTCTGGTCTTCACCTCTGAAATTAATACAAAGATGTGTAAATGTGTAATATTAACACATTACAGGTGTTCTTGGCTGCACAGATTGTGTTGATGCTGTGAACAAATACACAGGTTGTGTTCATTTTAAAACTACACATAATATGTGTAAAACAATTGAATTCTTCCAACAAATTTTTATGAAATATTAACACAAAATGTGTAAACTAGAGTGCAACACATAACAAGTGTCATTTTTCTACACATTTCTTCTTAGGCTGGGTTCACACCGCACGTGTCAGCAGAGCGTAAGCAGCACATATTTTTTTCGCCGCCCATGTTAACAGGTGAGAGCATTCACACCGCACGCAGAGCGCGTGGAGGAGCAGAAGCAGCAGTGCCGCGATCGTTTCGGTGCTGGGTCTATTTTTGCTTTGCTGCTAACGCTCAATTAAAGTGAAAGTACACCTTTGATGGACAAAATAAATATGATTTCACACAAAAAGTGTTAAAAATGCACAGAATAAGTATATCTAGTGTGTTTTAACAAGAATTGAAGTATGTCAGGAAAGAAAATTAATATTAAAAAAATGTTTATAGAAGATTTACTCATTTAAACTTGTTTTTAATTATTCAGTTTGGGTTAAAGTATGGTGTAAAAAACTAAACTAGCCAGAAAATATGATATATAAACATTATTTTAGTTATTACACAGACAGCTATATAGGCTCTTGCATACCCAAATCAAACCTGAGTTTGCTGTGTTGTAAACGTGTGCACGCGTCAGATGATGTAAAACACAAAGCTTACCTCATTCGTGTACAGCAATGGATAACACAAGGCTTTTTTATTTATTTTATGTTTATATGCGAGTGTTGTACACCTTATGTTAACAAACTTTCAAGACTATCAAGTTTATAAATGATCAACTTATAAAAACAAATTTATAGCTGTCTTTGTAAAGAAATGCTCACTTTATATGTAGCTTCGAGCTGCTGCTGTGACGCTGTACAAACGCTTCCAGTGTGAATACTCGCGCGTCTCTGCAGCTGCAGTTCACGCTCACGCACTGCTAACGTGACAGTCACGCGCTGCTGACACTTGCGGTGTGAAGTCGGCCTTAGAATGTATTTGTAATCATACCCCCCAATGTCAGAGCAGATTCCAGCATCCGCTGCCACTGCTGCTTTAGAATAGCACTTATCAGTGGGTTTTACAGTAGATGTTTCTTTGGGTCCCTTAGTGAGTGTCAGAGAGAGTGTCAGAATGAGCGTCAGTAAAAACACTGCAGTCCCAATGGCAATCCAGTATCTGAAAGTAAACCACCAGAGTACAGTTTGAGAAGTTTGATATGTATTCATTACACACAAAGAATTCAAATATTCTGTGGTATTATTTCAGATGGTATACCTGACCAAATCATGTCATAGAATATGTTACACCCTGAACCTCTACCACTCTGAGAACTGCTTAACTGGATTTCTTAAAGGGTCATGAAACCCCAGAACACATTTTTTGAGATGTGAACAGATATGTACAGGTTGCATGTTACTAAAAACTCTAATAGCACTCAAAGTTTATCAACAAGTGGAAATTGGTTATTTTTGCATTTTTCAGAGCAATTTTGTTCTTCCAGTTTGATAAGCGAAGTCAAAGCTACATCACAAAATCTGATGTAGATTCGGGCCTTGGAGTATTTATTTTGTGGGGGCTAGTCTACTTCACCGGGTTCTCCGCATTTATTCATGAGAAAGAGCTCATTCAGTCCAATTCCTGTTCATACGATTATAATTGTGGTAGGGGTCGTAGGTGCTCGTTTTCTCAGTGCTACAATACAAAAATGCTTTTCCCTGCAACGTGACCAGAGCTGAAGTTTTGGTGCAGCCGGTTTGTTTTGCTCTGTTACCAGCACAATTGGAAAATATGCTTGCATGAGATCGTGTTACAGTGGAGAATTTAAATGTCACAAAAGTGTTGCTCATTTATCTCTGCCTGCTCTGTCTTTGGACACGCTGTACAATTTAACAACACAAAAAGA
This sequence comes from Anabarilius grahami, assembly GCA_003731715.1. Lineage (NCBI taxonomy): Eukaryota > Metazoa > Chordata > Actinopteri > Cypriniformes > Xenocyprididae > Anabarilius > Anabarilius grahami. Next base: position 57,602 of record RJVU01058646.1, on the reverse strand, counting down.
CTGCAATACAATAAAATACATAGACTGACAGGAAAACACACTGATTCACAACATTGCATTAATTCAAAAGCCAGAGAAAAAAAGATATGTCTTCAGTGAGGATTTAAACCATCAACATTGGAAGACAGCTTAAAGGATTAGTCCACTTTTATATAAACTTTTCCTGATAATTTACTCACCCCCATGTCATCCTAGATGTCCATGTCTTTCTTTCTTCAGTCGAAAAGAAATTAAAGTTTTTGATGAAAAATACCAGGATTATTCTCCTTATAGTAGACTTGAATGGGCACCAAACAGTTGAAGGTCATAATTAGTTTCACTGCAGCTTCAAATTGTTCAACACGATCCCAGATGAGAAATAAGGGTCTTATCTAGTGAAACCATCGCTCATTTTCTGAAAAAAATTGAAAATTATATAAGTTTAAACCAGAAATGCTCATCTTGAACTAGCTCTCTTCTTCTTCTTCTCTGTTTGAATTCCGGCAGTGTAGACGCTGCTAAGCGTATTACTGCCCTCCACAGGTCAAAGTTTGAACTAATTTTTATTTGCAATATGCTAGTTCAATAGTATATAAGAATCAGTTCAAACTTTGGCCTGTGGAGGGCAGTAATACACTGATTCTTATATACTATTGAACTAGCATATTGCATATAAAAATTAGTTCAAACTTTGACCTGTGGAGGGCAGTAATACACTTAGCAGTGTATACACTGCCGGAATTCAAACAGAGAAGAAGAAGAAGAGAGCTAGTTCAAGATGAGCATTTCTGGTTTAAACTTATATAATTTTCAATTTTTTTCAGAAAATGAGCGATGGTTTCACTAGATGAGACCCTTATTTCTCATCTGGAAATTATCAGGAAAAGTTTATTTAAAAGTGAACTAATCCTTTAATAGCAAATCATTCCACAGATGTGGAACAGCAACCGAAAAGGCACGATCACCTTTTAACTTCAAACAAGACCGTGGCAGAGTCAGCATCAACTTGTTTGTGGACCTTAAGGGCTTAGAACATTGTCGGTGGAGGAGATCAGTAATATATTGTGGAGCCTGGAGGAGGAGGAGGAGGAGGAGGGAGGGTCTAGCTAGCCTCTGTTTTGTTTGACAACACTTCGAACGTCAACAGGAAGTTACTCCGCCCAGGATCGCTTAGAGCACCTTTAAGAATGTGTCAAAAACCATTTGTTAAAAAAGACTCAAATTGGCTAAATTCTTACACATCAGTGTGTGAGTTTAGGGTCAACACTTGTGTTAATTTTGACACATTCATTGTGTGATGATTTTAACACAGTCTGTGTGTCAGGAAGGTGATCTGATGTTAACAAGCAGAATCACCAAAGGAGAAAATCACAGTTTTAGGTCACCATCATGGAGATCAGGGTTTACTTTAGTTGGGCTCTTGACCCTTGACTTTATAATAATTGACTTTGTTTAGCTGCTGTAAAGAGAAAAGATGATCAGGTGGTGTTGGTTATGTTTTCACATAGTCATTATTTCTCTTTGCTTGTCTGGCTGTTATAACAGTTACAGGAACCAAACAAAATTTAATATTAAGGAGCCCAAGGGTCAAGCAAACCCCGATCTCCATTATGGTGACTTAAAATTGTGATTTTCTTATTAATCGCTTAATTATCTCATTGACTTTAATGCTGCTCCAGTGGGTGAAAAAAACATATGGCAGGACTTTTACTTTCTGACTCCTGGACTTTACACCTCTGGTTGTAGGTCTGTGTTTCATTAGTTGTTCTCTCTCCTCTTCCCCCCTCTACACACCCATTTTCACAGACTGTTTCAGCTTTGAGGTGTGAACAACCAGGCTAAAACTGACATACCTAGACATCAAGAATCAGCATATGAATCTCAAAAGTGGTGACCATCAAAAAGCATGTTCTCCCTATTTTATTTATTTATTTATTTATTTTTGCTATTTTTATGTGACTTTTTAGTAGCTTGTTTTATAATGTTCAGAGTCTATCGATTCTGATCTATTTATCAGAATATGTTGCTTGTCACCGTTGTTGAGATTCACAGGCTGATTCTTGATTAGTTCTTGATAGTTCTGCTAGTGCTGTGAGCAAAGCCATTATATGTTATAATATAGTTATTATGGAGATGAAAATATAGACCATAGTCATGTACAAGCAACTCTCCACATCAACGTTTAAAACAAAGTGATGGCTGCTACTTATACATGCACAGTGTGAATGTATTTAATCTAAATAACAAACATTGTGTAGATATAAAATATGGGAAACATCTCTTTATCATAAAGATACCTTAATCTCTTCTCAAATAACTTAAATAAACAAATCAGTTGGTAAAAGATAGACAGACTTACCGCTTGTCCATGATGTCCTAAAACTGATTTTTCTTGGATAGGTGGATTTACATATATAAAAAGCTGATAAAATCTGTAGAATAAAAAAATAAAAGAAAAATAGCAATGGTTCAAAATCATTCTAAACTTAAAATTAATAAAGGTCAAACAAATATAATCTCCCCACATTCTGTTATTCTAGAACAAAAACATGAACAATAGTATGTGTTATAAGAAAATATTTGTGAGAAACTACACAAACAAAAATAAATCCCTACCTCTAATATAGTTTGTGTACATCACAAGTGCATAAAAAACAAAAACCATTCAAGCAAACAGCAATCACCTCACATATATTATATATACATTCTGGATTCTGTGAATACAATGCCCACAATTTATGTAGCAGATGATATACCTTACTGGTGTCTTTTATCCCAAGTGATCATTCAAAGTGTTGCAGTAATCCATCTAGAGCAGATATAAACTAGAGGACCTGTAGACTTCCTCTCATGTGTTGTGATCCACAGGCTATCTATTTATGTGAAGGGTAATTATAAATATAGATACACTCCCTAATCCGGTTTGTACTGTTTGATAAGTAATGTGATAAGACTTATATAAAGTTTCACTTTCATTTTTTAGTTGTGTTCTAGCAAGCAAAAAACATTACAGCAATTCACAAAATTGTGTTTTGTTTTCATTACACATTACACATTATCACATAGCAGTACAACTTTTAAAAACCTTTCCTAACATTAATGCACTGTTAGACTTTTCCAGGCTTTTTTTTTTAAATTTTTTTATTTTACAGTTATTTACTGTAATCTACAGTATGTTACTGTAAAGATACCATGAGCTAAATTAAAACTCTTGTTAACTCATTTCATTTGCAGAAACGGACAGTCTTAAATTGTCTGACTGCCATTTAAATTTATAAACCAATATTTATAATATGCTAATAATGTGAGCATATTATTACTGTGAACTTATTTCATTAGAGTCCACTAAAGATTTCCACTGCATCAGCAACTACACAGTCACCATTTGTTAAAAAAACAACAACAGCATATCAGTTTCTTGATCAGAGCAGAGGCTCTACTCTTCAGCACAATGGTGACCCACAAAACTCATTTTTACAGTAACTGTTTAACTTACAGTTTGTTACTGTTAAAATAAATTTTGTGGAGGCACCCCAGCCCTGCACATTTTGTGTGTCTCCCTCATTTATCACACTTAATTCAACTTATCAGCTTGTTAGTAAAGACTGCAAGAACTAAATTGGGAGTGTCCGATAAGGGAGACATACAAAATGTGCAGGGCTGGGGTGCCTCCAGGACAGGTTTGAAAACCACTGCTCTAGTGTCCACACTACAAAGAGTAAAAGTAACATTGATGCTGTGTTGCAGTGTGTCACTTACTTATTAACTTAATTATCTCACTGCAACACAGCATCAATGTTACTTTTACTATGTAGTGTGGACACTAGAGGATGTTCCTGTGGGGTTGAAAGGGTTAAAGGTGCATGATATATTAAGTGAATATGTAAGTGATGATTGAGCATTAGAGATGAAGACCTGGGGCCTGTACCATGAAGCCGGGTAAGTTTCAGATTAGTTTGTGCCAATCCTGGGTTTTAGGTACCATGACAGTGACTTGGCTTTTGTTCATCACCACAGCTAACCTGCTCCGGGGCAGGTTATGTTCTGGATAAGAGATCTCAAACCGAAATTGGACCAATCAGATGTGAGCAAAGTGATAGTGACACATCCAAAGCAGTAAAGTCACTCCCCCAGTTTCACTTACTCCAAATTTAAGGTCACTATGGTCACTATATAGGCTAGTAAAAACAAATATTTAAAGATGAAATTGTCTGGCTTTAATGATCATTAGAATTATTTATTATATGATCTATATTATTATTAATCCATTACACACAAGCAATTTTAGTTTAACAGTTATTATTGAGCATTTAGTTTAAATGAATATTAATATATACAGATCATATGTAATATAAATAGAATCAATAGATAACTCTATAAAAATGACTATGTGACCTTACATGTATGTGTTACGGCTGGCTGCAGGAAGGAGCACAGACGAGGAGTATAAATCCAAATACTAGTTTAATAACCTAATCCACAGGTTAACAGGCACAGAGAAACAACACAACTTGCTATAACGGTGAACGGACAAAGACTGAGTGAACAGGGGGAAACTAAATAGCAAACATAACAAGGTAGATTAATGAGACACAGGTGATACAAATGAACTAATGATGATGGCGGGAAACAGAACATGTGATCATAAAACAAACAGAAAGTCCATAAACTGAAACTAAACAGACTGTGACATTACGCCCCCCTCTGAAAAGGCGTGTCCTCACGCCGTGAAAGAAGAAATGGAGGCGGCTTGGGAGGAGGACGAGGGTGTGGCCAGGAGCAGGAACCGGAGGCCAGCAGAAGACTGGAGGATGACGACCAAGGCGGGATTGGAGGTGGTAGGAGTGGCCAGGTGGAAATGACCCAGAGCACAGCCAAGGCGATGACCCAAGGTGACGTCAACGGTGGTGGGAGCCTTGATGATGGATTCGTGGAGATGACCAACGGTGACGGAGCCTTGGAAGATGGAATCCCCCGCGCAGACGGAAGTCCGAGGCGGTGATGGGATGCCGATGACCTGGGCGGCCGCGACGAAACCGCAGCGACGACTCTCCGAGGCGGAGGTGGAGATCCGGAGAGCAGAGGACGAGCTGGAGCGACCAAGGGCGGAGGTGGAGCCTGAGGGAGGGCGGAGCTTGCCAAAGCCGAAGGGGTGGAGGGCCGGAGAGCAGCGTACGGCCCGCAAGTCCGCAGCGGAGGCTTGGCGACGTTCGACCCAGGGGGAGCCGACGTACCGAGGGAGCCCGGCGAGTCTGAATGCTCGATGGTCGGAGCCGGAGTCGAGGGGAGGAGGAGTGTAGGTGCAGGAGCCAGGTCGACGGGTCGAGGCAGAACAGAGCACGATGAGGCAGGAGGCGGAGCCACGGACTCCTGACGCCCAGAACAAGTGACCTCCCAGCAGGACCATGATGAAGCCTCGCCACTGAGAGGAGGATGAGGTGAGTCAATGGGAATGATGGGGGGTGACGATGGCTGGGTGACAGGCTTGGCGATGCTCTGGAAATGAGTGGCACAGGAACCCAAAGATGAAGTGTCCTTAATGGTAGTTATTTGAGGTGGTGGGAGAGGGAGGTTGGGTGGGGATGATAGAACTGTCGAAGAATCAGAATCATTCGAAATGCAGGGATACAAAGTATTTCTCTCACCACTCTCTATAAAACTGTCCAATAAGTCCAACTGTTGCTCGCTCTCAGTGGCGGGGGTTTGGGCGGGGCTCGCATCCATCCCCTCGAACTCCACTAGGACTCCCACGGCGATGGACGATGACGTCGGCTCACACCCCTGGTCAGATTCCTGGCGGTGCTTCGGCTCCGGGGCGATGTTGAGCTCCACCTCTTTGTCCTCGAGTGTAGGCTCTAGCGTCGCGGCAGGCGGAAGCTTCCAGTCTGCGGGGGGCACAGGCGTCGTCAATCGCGGTGGTGACGGGCTGGGCTCTGGGTCTGGCCGGGTTCTGAATCGGGACCGCACGCTTTCCAGACACCAAAATACGGCTTCCCTCCAACTAAGTCCGGTGGTGTCTGGAAGATGGGTGGCATGGTAGAGGTTGGCCCCGATCCAGAACAGGTCCTTGATGGTTTCATCCTCTAAAGAGGTCTGTCTAGCCAAAACGCAAAAGTTCAGGGCAAAATGAAAAAAATCGTGGCTTTCCTGGGCCACAGTGATGAACCTAGCCCGTTCATCAAATTTGGGCGGTCCGTTCATCTGTTACGGCTGGCTGCAGGAAGGAGCACAGACGAGGAGTATAAATCCAAATACTAGTTTAATAACGTAATCCACAGGTTAACAGGCACAGAGAAACAACACAACTTGCTATAACGGTGAACGGACAAAGACTGAGTGAACAGGGGGAAACTAAATAGCAAACATAACAAGGTAGATTAATGAGACACAGGTGATACAAATGAACTAATGATGATGGCGGGAAACAGAACATGTGATCATAAAACAAACAGAAAGTCCATAAACTGAAACTGAAACTAAACAGACTGTGACAGTATGAGTCTATTATATATTATCAAGCAACTATATAAACTAACTTCACAAGTTTCACTTGCACTGATAGAGCAAGATCATTTATTTGTCCTCTTTCATGGACAAGTATTTAGTGTAAATGCTTTTAAATTCTTTGTTTTCTTCAATCTCTTAACCTTCAGCAAAAGAGTTTTGAATCACGCTGGCTCTCTCGCGAGAAGGGAATCACAGTTTCTCTCTGTTGTAAGGCATGTGATTGGCTGTTCACCACTGATGTCACACATTCATGTGCACGTGCTCTACAAATTCAGGATCAAAGCCTGAGTTGACAAAGAAAGTTGATGATCAGCATCATGGTACCAACAAAGCCAGATTGGAGTGGTTTGATTTTGTTAACTCGAAACTAATCCTGTAACCCTGAGTTTGTTCAACTACCATCATGGTACAGGCCCCTGCTGTTAACAAGCAGAATCACTGAAGAGAAGAGGAACAACAAAAACAGAAAAAGAGATGAGCAGAAACACAAGAACTACCACTATCTTACAGTCATTACACATTAATACACATATTACAACCATTCAGCTGCATAACTTTTTCAAGCTGCAGTGCATGCTGGGAGTTTTGTACAATGCTGGCACCCAGCCTGTATTGCAAAATTAAACTTTTGAATTTCAGTATTTTGAACTTTCACTATATGATATCTGTGTGTGTAATTTATGCAGGACCTCAAAATCGGTTATGACTTCAATATTCTTCCTGATTACTGCAACGTTGCTGGATCTCATGCTGTTGAATCACAGAGATACTATAATCAATAAATATAAAATTAAAATGCACATGAAATAAAAAATTAGACACAGAAAGAGATCAGTGAATCAGACAAGTCCACGATAATTAGAGCATCATCACTAAAGCTAAAACACCTGATCGGCTTCTTCTTGGATATTTCTTGCCATAACAAATGTGTTTTATAAACACTACAGCAGCCAGAGAAAAACAAAAGTTAAAGAGTCAAGAGCCCAACTAAAGCAAACACTGGTTACCACAGTGGTGACTGTAAACTTTATTATTTTCAGTAAAACATCAACATCCAAATATATTAATTCTCAACAAGAACTTCTGTACATGTATGAAAGAAATAATGTCAAACTGGTTTGTAAACTGGTTTCACACTCAGTGTGGCTGAAGTCAGTTGTAATTCTTGTGTTTCTGCTAATCACTTCTCTTTTTTTTGGTCTTGTTTCTCTGTCCTTCAGTGATTCTGCTCATCGGGTGTTCATCAGTGTCTGAATTCACTCTCTTCTTTTCATTCACTCTGTCAGGTGGACTATATTAGTGAACTAATGTAGGGAATAGTGAATGAGGGTATATGGTGTGATTTGGAACAGCCTCTGAGTGTCGACTTTGAGCGATGTTAACTCACAGTATATTCCTGAAGGCTATTTTCTCGAAAATGACAAATGTTACCCAGAATGCATTGTTTTCTATGTTATATTTCTGTTTTGATGGAAAATGGTTTGTTACTGTCAGAATTTGATAATTTTTTTACAGCAAGGTTTAACAGTGTATATAATATTTCAGTATCAAAAAAGTGGAATCTATATTTACTATAAGTTTTATTTTGCTAAATGTGACACCTGGTGATTCTTGTTTTCTTGTCTTGTACACTGTAAAAAATTATAAGGTCAGTAAGTTATGGTAATAAATTTATTCTTTAGGATAAACCCCGTGAGATGCATCATCTCGTTTTCATGGGGATCCTAGTACACAAAGTTAGATCACATAACACAAAACAAAAAATGAACACAACACTACAAAATTGTTTACCTAGCATTAATAAATATAAGATTTTGTGGCTCAGGTATGGTCCAGTTCTGGTTTATTGTTTTGCTCTTGGCCGATATGTGGTCTGCTTGTGGCTCAGATCTGACAAACTGGAGTAGGCCACCCAAGAGCCGTCATTCCACACAGCATGTGGGCCAGGGCCCGTATTTATCAAGCCTCTGAGAATTACTCACAAGAACATTGCTAAGAATTGACTTAAGAGTAAAAAAACACATCAGTAAGAGGGGCTACACTTTTGCAACAAGCAGGTGAGAAGCTGGGATTGACAGATGTGCGGCGTTTCATGCATCCAAAGACTAAGGGGTTTATATATTACTCTGAAACTCATAATAATTATTCCAGATTAGATTATATATTTATGTTCAAAAATTATGTGCCAAGGGTAAAGAGCTGTGAATTTTTACCAATAAGTTTTGAGTTTTAATAATTCTTTTCTTAGGGATAATATTTTTGAAGATAAAACAATACACTAATATAGAAATTATAAAGAGTAATAATAATGGAGAAGTGACATATTAAGAGTCATATTGTGGGAGGCTGCTAAAGCCACAATGAGAGGGGAAATAATAGCGTATGCATCATGGAAAAGAATCTAATTCTTTTCCAGAAATTAAACTTAGAAAATAAACAGTTTACAAGAAAAGCAAGAGAAAAATAAAAATGAGGATTATGAAGAGTTAAAGAATGTAAAGAAGTCCTTAGATAAAATAGCAATAGGTTGTTTGCACATGACATCACAGCAGCAGCGCGAATGAGTCTGGAGGGCAGGGACTGATTTTTCTATATAGGAATCCTGTCAAAAACTCAAAATTCGTATGTTTTGCGTCGTTTACGGTTGCTCAAATCATTGAAATCGAGAACCCAGAAGGTGTTTGTATCGTTTACACAACTTATACCATTTTTTATAACTTGTTTCATTTTTTTACTTTAAAAGTTGTCGCCTTTAATAGCGTTTTGCGTCTGCTGATACTGAAATGAATATGGATATGGATTATGTTTTTGAATTTGTTAAATATTCATATTCTTCATGGTATCATTTGCAGGGAGGAGAAGATATTTTATCCCATTGAATGATAATTTGGTGTTTTCACTTCAGTTTTGTAGAATTCTGTTTACAATGTTGATCTGGCATGAGAACAGTGTCACGCGCTGCTGCTTCAGCCATCATATGGTAGAAAATGTCCAAATAAATAAATGTGTTCAACAATCTGACAGAAGTCGATCCATTTCTTTGTTGGAAGCGTGTAAATGTAACTGTAGTTTTAATGTTGTTTTTGTAAATATTCCCTTTCCCCATATGGCCACAAAGGAGAATCAGAGGGTCACATTCAGGGGACAGACACCGACACGCTGTATTTTTGTATTCATTTCAACAAATTACAACCAAAATCAAACCCATAGTAGCTCGTGAACAGTTTTGAAGTGGCTGTGTGCAAGTTAAAATCATTCACAAGCGAGTGAGTCATACTCGCATTATGTTAATTATTACACAAAAACCAAATACAAAACTCAGCTAACAGTCTTTTTCCCCGAACGATGATGTGAGTTCCTATTACAATTCTCGATTCATCATAAATGACCAACAATGGTGACATTTTTCACAACCATGACAGAAAATTAAAATACTGCCCTTAACATCACTAGAAGAAAGGCAGCGTGATATAAACAAACCAAACTAGAACAAATCTTCACTGCTTGCCCTCTACCGGAATTTCGCATGTCACCAGAACCACATGATTGCAAACAACCTATTGCTGAAATTGAGAAGAAATTAATGTATACTAGACAGAAATATTATGATAACAGTGCAAAATCTCTAAGAAGGCTAACATTTAAATAAAAATAAAAAACTAAAAGAAAAATCTGCAATATTGAGTAAGGGAAGATGGCTCGATTGAAAGAAAGGGAAAGTTAGAAATAGTTTCGTGTTTTAGAGATTATTATCAGTCTCTTTATAAACCAGAATCTGAATGTTTGGATACAAGTAAAATTAAAAATTATTTGAATCTTCCTACAATTACAAGTCAACAAAAAAAAAGAAAAGTAAAACAGAAAAATGTCCAGGGAGTGATGGATTTACAAATTAATTTTATAAAGAATTCAATACATTTTTGTCCCCAATATTGTGTGAAGTTTTTAACTGGATTTTACAAATATGGAACTCATCCATTATAACCATAATATTAAATGAAGAGAAAGACCCTATACATCTTTGTTAAATGTAGATCAGAAGTTCTTCACATCAATAATTGCTACTAGACTTGCAGATATAATACCAATAATAATTAATTCAGATCAAACAGGATTTGAGAAAAATCTGGTATTATTTGATAATTGTTACAGCTGGTTGCAGGAAGGAGCACATAAATCCAAAAACTAGTTTAATGACGTAATCCACAGGAGAACAGGCATATAGATGCAACACAACTTACTCAAACGGTGAACGGACAAAGACTGAGTGAACAGGGGGAAACTAAATAGCAAACATAACAAGGATGATTAATAAGACACAGGTGATACAGATGAACTAATAATGAAGGCGGGAAACAGAACATGTGATCATAGAATGCAAACAGAAAGTCCATAAACTGAAACTAAACAGACTGTAACATTAATGTACAAAGAACACTAAACCTTATTGATTATGCAACTAAAACTAAGAAACAAATGTTAATGATGACATTAAACACTGAAAAAGCTTTCGAACTTCTGAAGTATATGGTTTTAACCAAAGGTTTATTAAATTAGTTAAAATATATAATCAACCAAATGCAAGAGTCAGGGTTCTTTCAGAGAATTTTGCATTAATGAAGGGGACAAGACAAGGCGATCCTTTATCACCTCAAACATGCTTTATGTATAGAGCCTTTAGCACAGAGTATACGAGTGAATTCTTTAATAAAAGGTCTTAAAATTGAAGATGAGGAACATAAACTTGCATTGTATGCAGATGATGTGATTTTGTTTTTAATAGACATAGAAACATCACTACCCTCAGTGTTGAAAGAGATAGAATTATATGGAAATATGACAGGATATAAACTGAACTTTAATAAGACAGAAGCTATGGAAATAGGGGGTAAATTATAAGAGGGTTTTAAAGAGAAATATGATATTAAATGGAACCAAACAGAGATAAGGTACTTGGGAGTGATAATTCCAAATAATGTAGAAAATGTAGTGCAACTATGATACTTTAAAAACTACTATAAGAAATGATTTTAAAAAGTGGAAAATATTATAAATATCTTCGTTTGAAAAAATAAGTACTATTAAAATGAGTATACTCGCAAGATTTCTGTTTCTGTTTCAAAATCTCCCTGTCTATATACACCTTAGTAATTTCAAAAAGAGGTATAGTATTTTTAGAAAATTTATCTGGGATGAGCGAAAACCAAGAGTAAAACTTAAGGTTTTACAGAATAGTAAAGAAATGGGGGGTTTATCAGTGCCAAATTTGGAGTATTATTATTACACAGCCCAGATTAAGCCAATTTTGAGCTGGATGCAAGCGGATAATACATATCAGTGGAAAAGTATGGAAACTGGGTCACTTGATGCAATTAGTACATTAATATTTTATGGAAGAAAGGAAAAGGTGATTATTAGTAATTATTGTATAGGTGAAACTTAAATGTTGGAGAAGAATTTGCAAAGTAATGAATATTAGTGATCATGAGATGTTTTTTTTGAGAGAAATAGCAAAAGATTCAGATTTTAAAACCAAATACTTTTGATGATGTATTTAAGGTTTTGGCTGGCAAAGGACTTTAAAGATTTATGGACCCAATGAGATGGAGACATTTGAGAGTATAGGAAAAAAATTATCTATTGTCTAGGACATTTTTTTTACAAATATCTTTAAATAAGAAGTTATTTAAAGGATGAGATTAAAATAAAAAATTGATGATATTCACCCTCTGTTGCATTTTATCATTAAAGTTAGTAAAGTTCATAGAGTAGATAACTTGATAGGACGAATAAATAATATATTCAAAAAGATTTAGGATACAGGTTTATATAATATCAAAACTGAATTAGATAATAAAATAACAGAAGGAGAATGGAAACAAAGTTTAAAAGAAAATGTAAGAACTACGCAATCTCCATATTGGCAAGAATATGCTTGTAAAATAAATATGCATTATTTTACAACACCAGAAATATCTTCCAAATGTAATCAATTACTCTCAGAATGTTGGAGAACTTAAAGCTCATTACACTCATATATTTTATACTTCTAAAACAATAAAAAAATAAAAATAAATTGGAATTTTACAACAAAATTCTCAGCACTTGAGACTATAATGGCACTTTGAGAAGCTTGATAAATACAGGTCCAGATTATCGTGCCACATGTGCCAGATGTGGACCACATCTGTGCCAACCCAGGGCCAACTCGTTGCTATCTAGGGGACTCTTGGTTCATTCCTTGGATCTATTAATAAAACTGCCCCTTTCCTTCTGATAAACCAGTAACTATGCAAATAGAACTGACTGCAACAAAAAACTAAAAATAAACAAACAAACAAACAAAAAAGTCTAGCGAGAAGTCTATTGTTTTGGATGTAAATATTGTTAGAGGAGTGATGTTATCAATGTAAATAGAGGATGAGCTCCCAGTAACTGAATCTCTGTGTGTTAGATTAAGACCAGGGCCCGTTTTTATCAAGTTTCTCAAAAGCCCTATTCGCACAGGATTAGTATTATCTTGGGACCTCTAGTTATTTGTAATAATCACGGCGGTTGTCTGTAATCTTAATCCCATGTGAATCGGCGATGTCTGTAATTTGTAAAGTAAAAATTCCCCCGCAAATGACCTTCCATATTTTGCCAAACACTGAGGTGCTGTGATAATATTAGTCCCGTGCGAATCATCATCTGTGATTTGGCGATCATATATAATTTTTTCAAGGTTTTTGTTTCCTGTGTGTCTTTTTATTCATCTCTCTTGAAGAAGTGAGTTTGCGTTGGAGCGTTTTAATAGTATTTTGGGTGCTGGGTCATATATACACCATAAAACTATACAATTTGCAGAAAGAGAAAGCTGAAAACCTTCAGAAGAGCGAAAAAAAAAAATTATTCGATGGAGATGGATAACATGTATAGCAGCATGCGGTAAAGAACATTCTTCTGTTTATGATATGAAGATACTGTCGGCACCGTTGTTATACAGCTAGACCAATAACGACAAGACATTTCCAAGCAATAGCTTATCCAAAATAATGCACAATCAAGCGAGGGGGTTCACATCATAATTCGAGGTTAAAGTGTTACAAATAAATCAGACGCAAAGCTTGAGCTATTAGATTTTAAACTGGTAAAATGTGAATGGCATCATATTCGGGAGATAAGTCAGTAAATTCGAATAAAATCACAGGTTTTGTTTATCCTGTGTGAATGCGCCACACGAAATTCAGATGTGGGTGGGTAATTTCTAAATCACACGAGGTCCCCAGATAATACTAATCCTGTGCAAATAGGGCTAAAGTGCCATTTCTCAAGTGCTAAGAATTCATGAAATGTACTCCTACTTTCAAACTTAAGTATAAAAGCAAGTTATCAAATTTCTTAACCCCTTAACTGTCACGGTCCCGCTGGCCGGACGCCTCCCAACCAGCACACTCATGTTTAGCACATGGTTTAGCCCAGATGAAATGAACACTACAGGCTATTAAATGTAACACTGAATCAGTGTTGGAGTTAATGAGATAATTAGGTGATAATGAGCAGAATCACTGAAGGACAGAGGAACAACAAGAACTATGACTTTAGCCAAAGACATAAAATAAAGATAAAGATAAAAGACATAAAATCTCTCAAGATCTGATCAAACAACTCCACAAACAGCATTACCAGCTTCACTTATTACTAACCAGACTGACTTTATTTCTGACATCTACAAATGTTATTATTGATAATTACCAGAGGTTTAGATGTCGATGATTTGTTTGAAAATAATAGTTTTGTTTGATGTCACCATTATCGAGGTCAGTCTTTGCTTTAGTTAGGCAGTTTTAAGGCCTTTGCACACTGAGTCCGAAATTTACATGTGAAATTTTCGCACATTAAAAAATAAATATGACCTCACATTATGTCAATCACGTTTGCGCACTGCTTCCGAAACTTTCGTCCATCATAAAAAAAATTCAGATCAGGTTAGATTTTCTGCGTTTTTCGCATTCGTGGCACGCATTTTAAGAGACGTTTTGACAATTCAGAGCCACCTTGCAAGCGAATGCCAAAATCCAGAATGCCATCTGACAAGTTGAGCCACGTCATCTACAGCACAAAGCAGCAGCACTGTATGACAAACGTGAAGTGCGGAATACAAAGAGACAGAATATAAATTCAGATTGTGCCAGTAGCAAAGCATCAAAATGAGCCACTGACATCCTGAAGTAAACTTTGAAATGCTCGGGATAATCACGTAGCTCCATGATGAGGTGGAACTCTCCTGATTTGACACGCTCCGAAGCTTCCTGAAGCAGTGTTTTGAAATCGGCCATCAATATATAAGTCGTTATTTTGTTTTTTTGGTCCACCAAAAATATTCTTGTCGCTTTATAATATTAATATTGAACCACTGTACTCACATGAACTGATTTAAATACGTTTTTAGTACATTAATGGATCTTGAGAGAGGAAATGTCATTGCAGGCTATGGAGGCCTCACTGAGCCATCGGATTTCAACTAAAATATTTTAATTTGCGTTTACGAGATTAACGAAGGTCTTACGGGTGTGGAACGGCATGAGGGTGAGTAATAAATTACATTATTTTCATTTTTGGGTGAACTAAACCTTTAAAGATGAAAGGATATTGAGAATAAGACCAGCAGTTGTCAAGATTGACTGTACTTTTTAAAGACTTCAGTGTTCTCTCTAAATGACTGCTAAAAATGATTGTTTCAAAGATATAAAATAGAGAAACTGAAAAATAATTAGCATATGACATATGGGAACAAACAAAGCAATGTTCATTGAGAAGCAAGCCAGAATTCTGCAAGATCTTTGGTACTTTTGACCAAAGCCAAAAGTATACTTCAGTTTTGACATGTACTTCTGAATATATAGCCTTTCAGTGTATACTGCATTTGATAGCATACGCAAACACAGGTGATTGGCATGTGCACTAGAATGATTCTTCCTTGTCCAGTGTCTATAATTAAAAGGTATTTTTGTTTATTCAAACTAAAGTTCCATGTATTCCTTAAAGGGATTGTTCACTCAAAAGCACATCAAATATGGGAAACACTTTTGCATCACATGCAAGAACAAATCTCATTGGTTCTCATGTGTCAAGCACACATGGTGGAGCTTCCATAGCAGGAGGGCATTGATAATGTACTTGATGACCATGGAACATCTCACCTGTCAGTCACTGCAGAAGATATAACAAGATAAGGATGAAGAGGCAAATATATCATGTTTCTTGATCCTGGTCTTGATCTAACACAAACAGATACAGGCCCCGTCCATACGGAGACGCGTTTCTGTGTATACGTACAGTACTATGGTATGGTCTAAATCCTGACTAGAAAATCCTCACATATATTATGTCTTTTTAAAAAGGAACATAGTTGTGATGAAACTGCCTTTTGTAGTGTTTTTGACAGAAAAGTAGATTTGAGATCAGGCTATAATTGATTCTCTAGGATCAAGTTGTGTTTTTTTTTTTAAATAAGAGGCTTAATAATAGTTTTTGGTACATATCCTAGTGATAAAGATAAATTAACAATATTAAGAAGAGGATCTATGACCTCTGGAAGCATCTCTTTAAATAGCTAACATATGTTACGTTTAAAAATTCAGTCTTTATTGTTCTGATTTATCAGAAAAACTGTGTTCCCTTTCATGGGAACTGTCGACGCTACGTCAATGACGTAATGGGAACCTTCTGCATGATTGCGTCGTGAAGCACTTCTGTATCCAACCAATGAGGAGACGAGACGTCAGAGGCGGGTGACGTCACGGACCAGGAAACTATAAAGCACACCCAGAACAAAGAACGCTAGCTTCTGTTGTCTTCAGCAAGCGCTCTCTGTATCTTGTATGTCTTATTTGGTGTTGTCTGTCTGATATATTACACAGTGATCTCTTCGTCTGAGGACAAGAGTTCAAAGCACAAAAAAAGACAATTTATAATGGCGGAAAAATCTGTGCGGCAGTTTACACGGTGTGTGCATCCTTGCACTCGATTTATCTCAGGTAGGGACACACACGAGATGTGTGTAATATGTATGGGAGTTGAGCATGCACAGGCAGCTCTCGAGGGAGCTGTCTGTGTACATTGTGAACGGCTCACTCTCAGAGTGCTGCGATCGCGCCGGGCGCTCTTCGAGGAGGGCGCCGCGGCGAGTGTTCCCCGCGGATTCGTGGGGATCACAAATGGATCTGACAGAGGGGGGAGAGACGGGCCCAGCCTTATCTCTTCCCTTACCTGTCAGACCCAGTGTCTCTCCTTTGGTGGCGGAAGCACGCGCTGCGGTTTCTTCCCCCCGGAGGGAGACACCGACGCTCAACATATCTTCCTCCGAGGAGGTTGATGTGATGAGTGTCGAGACTGGAGAGGAGGACCCGCCATCCTCGTCTCCAGCCGGTGAGGAGCTGCAGGAGGTAGTGACTAGGGCAGTCGACAAGCTAAAAATAGACTGGCCCGCGGAGAGAAGCGACAATAAACCTAAAAGCAAACTTGATGAGCGCTTTCTCCCCGCACGGTCACTACCACAGCGTCGGGGTCTGCCGTTCTTTCCCGACCTCCACACCGAGGTGTCGAGGTCGTGGAATAGACCAGTCCAATACCGTGTTTACAGCCCCCAAACATCAACATACAGTAATATTATGGGGCTGAAACACCACGGCTATGGGGCGATGCCTCAGGTTGAAGAGACGCTTGCGAGCTATCTCTCGCCTGAGTCTGCATCGTCCCTCAAGACCCCGACACTGCCCACCAAGCCTCTAAAGACAACATCGAGCTTGGTGGGCAAGGCTTATCCGGCAGCAGGTCAGGCTGCAGCATGCTTGCACACAATGTCAATACTGCAAGCATACCAGGCTGTCAGCGCAGGCGAAGTCTTCCGGGGGTAGGGCGGATCTGAGGACCGTCATTGTCTCCCGGAAGGCTTCAAAGAAAAAGTCCTGACGCCATTCGTCCAGGACTCATGAGGGCAGGCCCCTCCGGAGGGGTTCGGGTGTTAAAAAATTTGATATCCGGTCCCCTTCAGTGCCCTCAGGGGGCCGTCCTGCCAACCCTGCCACCCAGTGTGC
>RJVU01058646.1:12243-39796 GCA_003731715.1 Anabarilius grahami | reverse complement strand
TACGCAGCGTCTCGTTCCCTATCAGGGAACTAAGGTTATATACATAACCGAGACGTTTCTGTTGCAACATTGAGGTCTTCTAAGCTGTCTGGTATGCTAAAGCAATGAAACTGATCAGGAAGATTATTAATAAAGCAGTCTTTAGTGGTAGAAGTGATGGTTCAGAATCAGAAAGAGCTTTATTGCCAGGTATGTTTACACATACGAGGAATTTGTTTTAGTGACAGATGCTCCACAGTGCAACAGAATGACAGCGACAAGACACTGATAATGAAAAGAATAAAATAATAATATACAAGATAGACAATGTGCAAAATAGCAAAGAAAATAAAATCAATATATAATAAAGACAATTTTGTATGTTCAGTTATATGTGCATATTTGAAATAAGTATGTGTTTTAAGTAAATAATGTATTATAGTGTTGAATTGTATTATAAGTGTTCTGAGTTTGTCAAGTGTTCATGAGATGGATTGCCTGAAGGAAGAAACTGTTCCTGTGTCTGGTCATCCTGGTCATAAGTCCCTGATCCGTCCAGATGCTGAAGAACATAATGCAGTCCCATATTGACTGCATCATTCACAGACCTGTTTGCTCTGTAGGCAAACTGCAGGGGTCCAGTAAGGGTCAAGTGATGTCCTTCAGATAAGCCAAAACCAGTCTTTCAAATAATTTCATGGCCACAGACGTTAGCGCCACAGGTCTGTAATCATTAAGTCCAGTAATTTTGGGTTTCTTTGGGACAGGGATGATGGTGTAGCATTTGAAGCATGAGGGGACTTCGCACAGCTCCAGTGATCTGTTGGAAGATCTGTGTGAAGATGGGGGCCAGCTGGTTAGCACAGGTTTTCAGACAGGCTGGTGTCACACCCTCTGGGCCTGGTGCCATCCTTCCCTTGTTCTACCATATTTGTGGCAAGTAGGCAGTTTTGCAGCCTTGGCTAAATGTAGTACACATGAGACTAGATAATGATATGAAATGTCATTGCTCTGCTGCAGAATTTCAACGGCATCAATATCGATTCCATGTGACAATATTAGATCTAAAGTATGATTACAACAATGAGTGGGTCCTGCCACGTGTTGTCTAACACCAATAGAGTTTAGAATGTCTGTAAATGTCAATCCTAATGTGTCTTTTTTATTATCTACATGGATATTAAAATCACCAACAACAAGGACTTTATCTGCAGCTAGTACTAACTCAGCAAATTCTTTGATAAAGTCTGTATGGTGCCCTGGTGGCCTGTATACAGTAGCCAGCACAAATGTCAGACAGGATTTGTCACTTACATTACATAATGTTACATAAAGCACCATTACATCGAAGGAATTATATTTGAAAGACTTTTGAGTAATACTGAAGATATTACTATAAATTACAGCAACACCTCCCCCTTTGCCTTTCCGACGTGGTTCGTGTCGATAATAACAACCTTGAGGGCTAGACTCATTTAAAGTAATGTAATTGTCTCTGTTTCTGTCAAACACAGCACATTTAGATTATTGTCTGTGATAATATAATTTACAATAAGTGTTTTTGAAGAAAGGAATCTAATATTGACATGACGAGATCCTGAGGCCCATTGTTGTGCCATTTCTCCACGACCATCACCTCATGTTGTAGCATGATAATGAACGGCCCCATGTTGCAAGGATATGTACACAATTCCTGGAAGCTGAAAACATCCCAGTTCTTGCATGGCCAGCATACTCACCGGACATGTCACCCATTGATCTGCTCTGGATCGGCGTATATGACAACGTGTTCCAGTTCCTGCCAATATCCAGCAACTTCGAACAGTCATTGAGGAGGAGTGGACCAACATTCCACAGGCCACAATCAACAACCATAGGCCTTTTGTGTACATAGAAAAAGTCTTAGATCTTTGAGTTCAGCTCATGAAAAATGGGAGCAAAAACAAAAGTGTTATGTTTATAATTTTTTTCAGTGTATGTAATCAAAAAGAAATTAGCCCCCGGTTTCAGACAAGCCTTAAGCTAGTCCTAGACTAAAATGCATGTTTGAGCCATTTTAGCTGAAAGTAACTTATACTGACATACATTAAAATTTGTCAGTGCCACTGTTTTGTCCCAAGATGTACACCAGTAATGTTTTTTTCTAGTGTACGTTTATAAAAGATACTTAAATATCTTAATTGAACTAAGGTTTAATCCTGTCTTAGGCTAAGCCCTGTCTGTGAAACCGGGCCTGGGGATTTGCTGTGGATAGTTGTGAGGATTAATTTGTGAGGAAAAAAGGATGTTACCCAAAACAGCACTGTCATGCAGGGTGTAGGCTACTGACTGCACCAAAAATATTTACAAAAGTCTATGACTGATGGTGTGAAAATATACATGTACACAGTGTAAACACCAAAACCTAAAAATACAAATTTCCACAAATTAACAGGCAGAAATTAGGTTTAAAGTCTTAAAATGAGTTTGAGAATGCAGGTTTGGACATTCAAAACATGAAATAATTAAGTGCATCATGCATACTTTCCGACTTTCATACTTTCTGTTAGTGCTTGGGTTACGCACTAACAGAATGAATGGAATAAGAGCTCTGATACATGCGAATGAAAGTGTTATGGAAGAATTTTAAATGGCTCTCAAAGGCTTTAATAATGAATATGTACAAAGTTTATGTATGGATGAACGCTCATTACGATCCACAAAATAAGTGTACAACCAGATAACAGTATTTCAAATGAGTGACCTTAAGGGCATCAAAAGCTGACAGTGGTTCAAAGGTGTCCTCAAATGCTTCTTTCAAATGTATCCTCAACATGTAAAAAGGTTGCTGAAGAAAAGGCAGTTTTGTTATCCAAAGCTGAAATTTTGAAGAAGAATACACATTGGAGAGAGAAAAAAAAAGAATTACAAACAAAAATAGAAACATTGGAACTTGAAACGGATTTAGCTGCCATGGAGACAAAACAAAATGTCTTGGAGCTTTATGAAACCCAGTACAATGTAAATTCCTTGCATAGTCCTTATGAAACTCTGAAGTCCGGAAATGGAATGAATGCTTATATGACGTGAAGTTTGTTTTTGATCTGTTTTCATGCTTTTTCCCTGTCTTCAGTTTCATAGTCAGTTATCTAGTTTGTTAAAGATCCCCTGTGGTGAAAATCAAGTTTTTAATTGTGTTTATATGTCTATGTAGTGTTTTTAATGCTTTAAGACAAACCATGTGCAAATTCATTGTATTTTATTTCATGAGTATTTTATGTTTGAAACTGCAGTAAACCAAATATCAGGACAGATAACTCGAGATTCAATTGCAAGTGAAAAACTCCTTTATTTAGGAAAACTCTCAGAGAGAGAATGAACAACGTGATAGGTCGGAAAGTCGTGGTACAGCTGGTCCTTGGCAGCACAGGGACTACAATAGAATAGAATAGAATAGAATAGAATAGAAAGAGCTTTATTGCCAGGTATGTTGTTTACACATACTAGGAATTTGTTTTAGTGACAGAAGCTCCACAGTGCAACAGAGTGACAGCGACAAGACAAGACACATAATAAAAAGAATAAAATAATAATATACAAATTTACAAGATAGACAAAGTGCAAAAAAAAAAAAAAAAAAAAATAATATAGACAATTGTATGTACAGTTATGTGTGCAAATTTGAAATATAAGTAAGTGTTTTAAGTAAATAATGTGTAATAGTGTTGTGTGTTCCATGTTTGTCAAGTGTTCATGAGATGGATTGCCTGAGGGAAGAAACTGTTCCTGTGTCTGGTCGTTCTGGTGCTCAGGGCTCTGTAGCGTCGACCAGATGGCAACAGTTCAAAGAGGGAGTGTGCTGGATGTGAGGGGTCCAGAGTGATCTTCTTTGCCCTTTTTCTCACTCTGGATAAGTACAGTTCTTGGAGAGTGGGGAGGGTTGTGCCAATGATTCGCTCAGCAGACCGGACTACCCTCTGTAGTCTTCTGAGGTCAGATTTGGTAGCTGAGCTGAACCAGACGGTAATTGAAGTGCAGAGGATGGATTCAATGATGGCAGAGTAGAACTGTTTCAGCAGCTCCTGTGGCAGGTTGAACTTCCTCAGCTGGCGAAGGAAGTACAACCTCTGCTGGGCCTTTTTCACAGTGGAGTCAATGTGAATGTCCCACTTCAGGTCCTGTGAGATGGTGGTGCCCAGGAACCTGAATGACTCCACTGCAGTCACAGTGCTGTTCATGATGGTGAGTGGGGGGAGAGCAGGGGGGTTTCTCCTGAAGTCCACGATCATCTCCACTGTCTTGAGCGTGTTGAGCTCCAGGTTGTTAAGACTGCACCAGACAGCCAGCTGTTCAACCTCCAGTCTGTAAGCAGACTCGTCTCCGTCCCGGATGAGGCCGATGACTGTGGTGTCGTCCGCAAACTTCAGGAGCTTGACAGAGGGGTCTTTAGAGGTGCAGTCGTTGGTGTAGAGGGAGAAGAGCAGTGGGGAGAGGACACAGCCCTGAGGGGCGCCGGTGCTGATGGTGCGGGTGCTGGATGAGAATTTTCCCAGCCTCACTAGCTGCTGCCTGTCTGTCAGGAAGCTGGTGATCCACTGACAGACAGAGGTGGGCACGGAGAGCTGAGTTAGTTTGGGCTGGAGGAGTGATGGGATGATGGTGTTAAAAGCAGAGCTGAAGTCCACAAACAGGATCCTCACATAAGTCCCTGGTCTGTCCAGATGCTGGAGAACATAATGCAGTCCCATATTGACTGCATCATCCACAGACCTGTTTGCTCGGTAAGCAAACTGCAGGGGGTCCAGTAAGGGTCCAGTGATGTCCTTCAGATAAGCCAGAACCAGTCTTTCAAATGACTTCATGGCCACAGACGTTAGAGCCACAGGTCTGTAGTCATTAAGACCAGTAATTTTGGGTTTCTTTGGGACGGGGATGATGGTGGAGCGTTTGAAGCATGAGGGGACTTCGCACAGCTCCAGTGACCTGTTGAAGATCTGTGTGAAGATGGGGGCCAGCTGGTCAGCGCAGGTTTTCAGACAGGCTGGTGAAACGCTGTCTGGGCCTGGTGCCTTTCTTCTCTTGTTCTTTCTGAAGACCTGGCGCACATCATCTTCACTGAACTGAATTGTAGGTGTGGGGGAGAGGGGGGTTGTTGGAGGTGTGAATGGTGATGATGATGATGATGATGATGATGATGATGATGATGATGATGATGATGATGATGATGATGATGATGATGATGATGATGATGATGATGATGATGATGATGATGATGATGATGATGATGATGATGATGATGATGATGATGATGATGATGATGATGATGATGATGATGATGATGATGATGATGATGATGATGATGATGATGATGATGATGATGATGATGATGATGATGATGATGATGATGATGATGATGATGATGATGATGATGATGATGATGATGATGATGATGATGATGATGATGATGATGATGATGATGATGATGATGATGATGATGATGATGATGATGATGATGATGATGATGATGATGATGATGATGATGATGATGATGATGATGATGATGATGATGATGATGATGATGATGATGATGATGATGATGATGATGATGATGATGATGATGATGATGATGATGATGATGATGATGATGATGATGATGATGATGATGATGATGATGATGATGATGATGATGATGATGGTGATGATGATTTCTCAAACCTGCAATAAAACTCGTTCAGATCGTCTGCCAGGTGTTGATTTGCCACAGAGCTGGGGGATGGTGTCTTGTAATTGGTGATGTCTTTTAGACCTTTCCACACTGAAGCTGTGTCATTAGAAGAGAACTGATTCCGAAGTTTATCAGAATAATTCCTCTTTGCCACTCTAATCTCCTTTTCCAGTGTGTATTTGGCCTGTTTGTACAAGACTCTGTCCCCTTTTCTGCGAGCATCTTCTTTGGCCTGACGGAGCTGGCTGGGTTTTTCAGTGAACCAGGGTTTGTCATTGTTGTAAGTGAAATGAGTTTTTGTAGGAATGCACAAATCCTCACAGAAGCTGATATATGATGTAACAGTCTCTGTGAGCTCGTCCAGATCGCTGGCAGCAGCTTCAAAAACACTCCAATCAGTCCATTCGAAACAGGATTGTAAAGCCTGCTCTGTTTCGGTGGTCCATCTCTTTACAGTCTTTGCTACAGGTTTAGCTGATTTTAGTTTCTGTCTGTAGGTCGGTATGAGATGAACTAGACAGTGATCAGAGAGCCCCAAAGCTGCCCGTGGGACAGAGTGATATGCATCCTTTATTGCTGTGTAACAGTGATCCAGTGTATTACTGTCTCTGGTGGGACAAGTAACATGCTGTCTGTATTTTGGAAGTTCACGTGAGAGAACGGCTTTATTAAAGTCCCCGAGAATGATTAAAACAGAGTCCGGGTGTTGTTGCTCGCTCTCTGGGATCATATCAGCGAGTATCTGTAAAGCCGAGCTCACGTGCGACTACAACCTTCAACAAAACGTCTGAATAATCGAAATCCGGTAAAAGATTTTGTGGTGTGTACTGCCGAATGTTCAGCAGTTCATCCCTGGTAAAACTGATGGTGTTTGAAAAACAAAAAACAGGAAAAACTAACAAAAACAGAACAAACACTGAAGAGCTATGCACTGAGGCTGCCATGCGCGGCGCCATCTTGCACTATCTTGCACAATGGGCTGATCTCCAAACGCAATCCAGCGATGAACACACAGGCAGATAAACATCCACTCTGAACAGAGGCTGGATCACCAGACGAAATAAACACCCACTCCGAACCGAGTGACAGGAACCCAGGAGACGAAAGGCAGAGAACTGAAAGGAACACAGCGTGAGCCAACAGAACAATCCGACAATGAACGAACAAACACAGAGACATTAAATAGCAGTGCTGAGGAGCCGCAGCTACAGCTGATCGCTAATCAGCGCTCGTGAGTTGCCCAGCAACCACACGTGACAGTCAAGACACACACACACACACACCACAACAACAGAACAGGGGCCCGTTTCAGAAAGGAAGTTAAATGAGAACTCTGAGTATGTTAACCCTGTAATGAGGGAAACTCTGGGTTTTCCGTTTCAGAATGGGAGGTATGTCAATCCCGAGAAAGCAGGGTAAGTCAAGCCCGTTTCTGAACGAGAGGTAACTTATACTCAGAGTCAGTTACTCTGTGAACCTAACCTGGTCAGGAGCAGGTTTTCTTCGGTAATCCCAGAGTTTCCTTCGGTCTCCTCCCCCTTTTTAAAGTGCAACTGATGTTTAAATAGTTCATTCATTTGTTCATGCTGCAAAAATGCTTTTCTTACTGAGTGTTTTCTGTTTGTTTGTTTTGTCCTACACTACCGTTCAAAAGTTTGGGATCGGTAAGATTTTTAATATTTTTAAAAGACGTTTCGTCTGCTCACCAAGATTGCATTTATTTAATTAAAAATACAGTAAAAACAGTAATATTGTGAAATATTATTACAATTTTAAATAACTGTTTTCTATTGGAAAATATTTTAAAATGTAATTTATTCCTGTGATGGCAAAGCTGAATTTTCAGCATCATTACTCCAGTCTTCAGTCACATGATCCTTCAGAAATCATTCTAATATGATGATTTGCTGCTCAAGAAACATTTATTATTATTATCAATGTTAAAAACAGTTGTGTACTTTTTTTTCAGGATTCCTTAATGAATAGAAAGTTCAAAAGAACAGCATTTATCTGAAATACAAAGCTTTTGTAACATTATACACTACCGTTCAAAAGTTTGGGGTCAGTAAGAATTTTTTTTAGTTTTTTTTTAAAGAAATTAATATTTTTTTCAGCAAGGATGCATTAAATCAATCAAAAGTGACAGTAAAGACAATGTAAAATGTAACAAAAGATTATATTTCAAATAAACGCTGTTCGTTTGAACTTTCTATTCATCAAATAATCCTGAAAAAAAATATTGTACACAAATATTTTGTACAATTGTACACATTAAATGTTTCTTGAGCAGTAAATCATCATATTAGAATGATTTCTGAAGGATCATGTGACACTGAAGACTGGAGTAATGATGCTGAAAATTCAGCTTTGATCACAGGAATAAATTACTTTATAAAATATATTCAAATAGAAAACAATTATTTTAAATTGTAATAATATTTCACAATATTATGTTTTTTATTTTATTATTAATTAAATTAATGCAGCCTTGGTGAGCAGATGAAACTTCTTTTAAAGACATTAAAAATCTTACCGATCCCAAACTTTTGAACGGTAGTGTATTTCAAGTACAAATATCTAAAAATTCTTAAATCAAGATGGATTTATTTTCTATATAAGAAAATTATATAAGATATTTAGTCGTGTTTCCTGGGGGGATCTAAACTAAGTGCATTTTGCTTAAAGGATTAGTCCTTTAAGTAAAATTATCAATATCTGCCAGTGTGGTGATAAAAATAATCTTAATGCAAATGGAAAACAAAATTATTATTAGGAGTGTCTATTACTAAGTGAGTTGCAGTAGGCAGTAGTTGGATGCGCAGAATTACCTTGTTACGCGATTGACTGGGTTCAAATCCGCCTTCTGCAGAGCTCGCTCTTTTCCCTTTTCCCATTACATCAGAAAGGCATTTATTTATTTTTTTAAATGAAGAAAATGTTCTAAAACTGGAAGTAAATTGCCTAACGAGTGTTTAATAATGATAAAATAATTTACACTCTGTTATTATTGTATCCTGTTAATTTACAATAGGCCTACTGAGGTGCAAATAGTATGTATCTGCCAGTATAAAATATGAATAGCATCTAATTACTATTTACACTTATTGCAAAGAACTGCTACTTTTAGCCTACATGGTAAATAGAACAATTTGCAAAAGAAAAAAAAAATGCACTTAAATATTTTTTTTTTCTTCCTTTTTTGCATGTGGGATACCATGAAAATGAATATTATTTCAGTAACTTACCATTCTGACAGTTTTCATCTTTGACATTATAACAGAGAATTAAACTTGCATTGACTCAGAAGTATGCGGATGTCATTTTGTCACGTAATATCGGAGCTCCATTGATGATGGCTTTTCATAGTCATGGTGCACGCGCTTAACTCCGAGTCAACCTACTCAGAGTCGATTGAACTAGCTCGATTCAGCTGTTTTGAAACAGAAAACTCAGAGTTTCCCATTTCAGGGTAAGTCAACTCAGAGTTCAAGTTTTAATTCAGAGTTGGTTAAACCTCCTTATTGAAACAGGCCCCTGCGAGCAGTGACACCAAAGACAGTCTAAAACCTGCGGTTTGAAATCGTTGGTGTTTGTGACATCACAGACTACCTTGTAACCAATCACAACAACGTGCCGGCAGGCTTTAGCATATAATTTACTATGACTGCTCTGAAGCAGGAAAGTCTCGAGAGAAGCCAGGTTGAACAGGAACATGCAGGGGCGGAGCCAGACATTGTAAACATTCGGGGCTTAGCCCAAATCTATATTTGTCCAATGACATTTTAATTTTATGTTAACAGCTTTACTGACATGAAAGGAGCTTTGTTGTGGTATTCTTGAGTAAAGTTCATAAAATGTACATTATTTCCCACTGGAATTTGTAAAATTTAGTTGGGTATACCTCCTCTAGGGGGGTCCGGGGACATGCCCCTCCGTAAGAATTTTTTGTACATTTTATGGTTAAATGCATCAATCTGGTGCACTTTGGAAGCTCAAAATTAAGAGCTTCAACCCATGTACAGTGTGCAAATTGACACAAAAAAACAGCTTTGACTTGTAATACAATAATGTTTTAGGCCTATATAATTATTCATATGACTAATATCCATATATTGTAACAAATGCACTCTAAAATAAATTACACTTTTTATTAGTTACTTTACACAACAGTATGGAATTTATAACACTTTTGTACTAATATCTAAGATAAATCCTTGCGGATATAGGGCTCATTTACATCTCATTTAGATAAGCCATACCCCCTGTAAAGCATCCCTCTGTAAAGCTGCATGGACCGCGTACTATTAATAATAAAGGATAATGTGCATTGTAAATGTCAGTAATTTATCTTTTCTGACTTTTATAAAAATGATTTAGAGATAACATGTTGCAAGACACTCCTTTAATATCTGGCCATCATTTTTAATGTTATTATTTTAATGTTTATATAAAGAAAAAGTACATATTGATGCTAATTTTATTTGTTATTTGCTGGTTTTCTACATAAAACTTGGTGAATTGATTTCATTGTGTAGCATTAGGACTTTTTGAACAGGATTCTGTGATAACCGTGATCATTTTGATCACTATAATCATGAAATGAAATTTTCTCACCTGAGAAGACAAAAGAATCACATAATAATGACCTGAAATGACTTGCATAATAATGAGGCCTTTCAGTCGGGTAGGCTGTGAAAAAACCCTCTGTGATGGTGTATATCAAACATACAGAAAAAACAGCAATACTGTGAAATATTATTACAATTTATAATAATGGTATTATATACTTTAAAATATAATGTATTTCTGTGATGCAAAGTGTCTGAACAATGTTACCTCTATGGCATTTCATATAGGCTTTTAGCTTAAAAGCATGTACATTTGGAGAAATATTGATGGATTCTCATATGTTTATGTCAATTTTCTATACAGAGGAGTAATATTTATTCAATATTTATTGTCATCACTATGAGTGCTGGATTCTGTGTTTTCAATTCATACTTGTGCACCTTTAGTCCACAAATGCCTGCTAAAGAAGAATAGGCAATCCAGGAACTAACTGAACTAACAGAGGCCAGAGATCGCTAACTATGGCTATTCAAAACACTTTTCAAGACAATAAATACACGATTGAGAGACGATGTCTGCATGTATTGACTGAATTTGCGTCTGAATAGCGCTGGCTCCGTGGGCGTGGCCGCATTTGTGGATAATGAGCTGAATCACGGACTTCTGACATGGCTCTCTTTTCATACAGATTACATAAACAGTGAATATTTGTTTTCGATTTGACTTACACGATTTAAAACCTGACATTTCAACGTGTCTTTAGACATAAGTGTATTTTTTTTGTGATTAGTATTCACTAAGTTACAGTTCATTTTCTGAGAACTATCAGGTTGGACTTCGTTCAGAGGGAGACGAGAGATCACGCATCATGTTAGTTTTCTTTATTTTACAAAAAGCACAACATTTTGTTTTTACTCTGAGTGTACACAAATAAAAGAAGACATTCTATAGTTTCAATTGACATATTACTTATGTCTCTATGACAAAAAATGACGGAGTATTTTAAGTCTGTTTTGCTGCAATGTGAAAAAAATCTTGCAAAACGCGCCGGCAGACAATGACACGCCCCTACTGCGTGCTAGAATCTCCGAAAAACAAGCCGATTTCAACCTCAAAATGTACGCTTTTGAATATACCAATACTGCTATCTCAAACACGGAGAGGCTTCTTCATGATCTCAACTAACAGATTCTGCAAAAAAACGAAAATCACCAATTTTGAAAAAAAACGCTTCTTTCTCATTTTGCTCGAGAGTTGTGCTGCCGACTTGTGTCCCTGGTTTCCGTGACGGGTCACATATTTTAATAGAGAGATATGTTTAGATAAAGTTATATTTTGACAGCACTGTTAAGAAACCTCAAACCTGAAAGATTCAGGGTTTTTGGAAAAACATTCGGGGCTCCAGCCCCCTTAGCCCACCCCTAGCGCCGCCCCTGGTAATATGGTTTGTGTAATATTAACAACACATTATTAGCTGTTTGATAATGTAGTCAAGCAAAAGGCTAATCATATTAATTCATATTAATGACAGAACCGTCGCAAAGGCTGTGCCAAGTGTGCGAGCTCATAGGGGCTCGAGCCAAAGTAAAGTGACGGCTGACTTGAAGTAAAGCCAATAAAGTTCATGTTTTTGTCCTTCGAAATATTTTAAAACTATAAAACATAGCTAAAACAATATTGCTCTGAGCGTGTGACTG
This sequence comes from Anabarilius grahami, assembly GCA_003731715.1. NCBI lineage: Eukaryota > Metazoa > Chordata > Actinopteri > Cypriniformes > Xenocyprididae > Anabarilius > Anabarilius grahami. Next base: position 27,847 of record RJVU01058646.1, on the reverse strand, counting down.
TGATTCGTGTGCATATTCAGTCAGTGTGGAATCGCATGTCAAGTTCTGAGAGAGCTATTCAGGCCATTATAAATTCTGATTTTGGCCGCCTCTGGAATGGATCAAGCCATAGATATTAGCCTACCTGATAAGTTCAAGTAAATATGCTGGAAATCCATGCTCATTCAAGGATGTTCATTGATTTCATGTACGGAGAAGGCACGGGCGCCTGCAGGATTTTCATTTTTTTTAAATCTGAAAACTCCTAAAAGCAACAAAATTGTCAAACATCCATTTTGCACGTTCACAGAGGAAAACGGCTGCTTGTTCTCTCGATACTGTCTGTTTTACTGAGAAATCGCTTCAGGTGATTCAGTGAGAGAGCAGTCTAAACGCGTTTTACCAATTCATAATTTAAAACACAATTTAAGCATCAGAAAATATTCAGTTAAGTTGCACAGCTGTTAAACTGAATATATGAAGCGAAGCAAGCTTTTTTCTTAAATATCCAACACAAACAACAAATTGCTCGTCAGTTGTCACTACAGCAACACTAGACTCTCGAGCTGCCGTGAGCAAGTGAAGGCGGGGCTAATTTGCATATTCATTGATCTGTGTATATTAAATAAGGCAAGGGAGTAGAGTTACATTCAAGCTATTTTAAGGCATGAAGAAATTTTTCTCGCTTGAATTTTAAGGGAAAAAAATTGTTTACTACAGGGGAACATTAATTGTTTCAGATCTCCTCATGTGCCTACCTGTTTGTCTTCTTAGTTACAAATGAATTAGTGTCCTCAGTTCAGGTGTGTCTTGTCAATTTAGTCTCGTTAACCCCCGTTTGCTGTGTATTTAAGCCCTCAGTTTGTAACGGCCACCTAAATTATGTTGAATACTGTTCAAGACATTAATGTTGATGTGCCTTTAAGATAACTTCTTCTATGGTGTACGTTGTAGTGTGCACGCTGTTCCCATGTGAGCGCGCACGCACAGAGTTGAGAGAGAATGCTCGTGTGACGAGAGAGATGACTGCTCTACTGCTGACTGATGTCGCAGTGTAATAATGTTTATTTTCCACTTTGATTTGTAGCGTTTATCAGAGTGCTTTCTTTTTCCTGTTTACCCTCGCTCTTTTGCATGTATGTGAAGAGTGTGCTATATTGTGCGAACCATCTATAAAGACTCGTGGGACTCCCAGTTCATTTGCCTCGGGTTCCCTTTCGATACTTCACTCGTACTGCGTATGGGGAAAGGTCTCCTTTTTCCCCGTTACTGAAGCCTTTTTCAATAACGCAGTGTAACTGCATCGTCATTGGTTCACTCATAGACAAGTTGTTGAACCAATGACGGCGCGGCATATGGCGAGAGAGCGCGCGAAAATTCCCACCGAAATGGGCGGGGATTAGGGCTATATAAGCAGGCGTTTTGCCAAAGGATTTCAGTTCTCTCTCCTTCAGCGACGACTCTACATCGCTCCTAGCTGATCTCCGGCTGAAGGCTTCGCCGCCTGGAAGAAGCTCGCCTGGAAGAAGCTCTCGCCGCCGTCGAAGAGGCTCCCGCAGGGGACTGCTGAGCTCGCCGGACGAAGACAGCGCCGGCGCCCTCGTCGACTGCCGCCTTGGGCCGCCCGCTTCCGGCCGCTTGCCAGCTCGTCTCCTGCCGCCATCCGGTGCGTCCTATTAGAGCATTTTCCCGTGGTTTATTACCGCTTCTAAAAGAGCTTTTCCAGTGGTTTTTACCGCTCCGTGGCCCTCGCCGCTCTAAAAGAGCCCCTCAATCGCCGTTTTCACGGCGCCGGCATTGCTACAAATGCCGCGCCACTCTTGTGGCACATGCAGAGCCCCTCTGCATGATGATGACGGGCACGGTGAGTGCGTCTGCTGCCTGGGCAAGCCCCACGCAGAGGCTGCGCTCACCGGTACTTTATGTTCTCACTGTGAGAACATGAGTCTTGGCTCTCTGCGCTCGCGGATCGCCTTCTTCACTGAAGTCCAGCGAGCCGGCTAGGAAGAGACAGCGGGGTAGAGTGGAGCAGCGCCCGGAGTTGTGCGAGCTCACGCCGGCTCAGCCCCCGCGTACCTCGCCCTCTCCCACTAGAGAGCAGTCCCCCGTCCTGTTCTCCCGCCCTGAGCTGCGTCCCTCGGCAGAAGCGAGCGACCTCGTCTCTTTCGGCGGTTCGGAGGACGAGCCGCTTGATGACTCTATGTCCCTCGCGGCTTCCGAGACTGAAGGTTGGGCTGGTGAATCGGAGGACCCCGCCCATCTTCCCACGCTGGAGCCCATCGACTGCAAGCCGGGTATGGATGCCGAGCTCTTCCGCATCCTCTCGAAAGCGGTGGAGGAATTGGACCTCGAATGGGCCCCGCCAGAAGAGCCATCGAAGAGCAGACTTGACAAGTGGTTCCTGCCGGGTCGTCGCCAGGCCCCTCGCCAACGCTCCGGCCTGTTTTTCCCAGAGGTTCATGATGAGCTGACGAAGTTGTGGCGCGCCCCGTATTCTGCCCGCCTACGTACTACACATTATTCAGCTCTCACCACTGTGGACGGCTCTGAAGAGAAGGGTTACGAGCAACTTCCGCCCCTGGACGAAGCAGTGGCGGCTCACCTCTGTCCCCCCGCGGCTGTGGGCTGGAAGACGAAGAGGGCCCTTCCGTCTAAGCCCTGCAGGACCACCTCTGCCCTGGCTGGCAGGGCCTACGCGTCCGCAGGTCAAGCTGCCTCAACGCTGCACACCATGGCTATCCTCCAGGTGCTCCAGGCCAAGCTCCTCCGCTCTATGGAAGAGTCCGGCGTTTATGCACCTGCCTATCGTGACCTCCGCAGCGCCACTGACTTAGCCCTGCGTGCCACAAAGGCCACAGCCCAGGCCATCGGACGATCCATGGCCAGTCTGGTTGTGCTCGAGCGCCATTTGTGGCTCAACCTGACCGAAATTAAGGAGATGGACAAAACGGTCTTCTTGGATGCCCCGGTCTCTCCTTCCGGTCTCTTCAGGCCAGCAGTAGAGGGCTTTACAGAGCGCTTCACCGCAGCACAGAAGTCGTCCCAGGCCATGCGACACTTCCTGCCTAAGCGCTCCAGTTCTACATCTGCTTTCAGCCGCCCCAGGCCTGCGCCGGCTCAGCAGAGTAAGCCTGCCCCCTCTACCTCTCAGGCAGCCCCACCGAAGGAACAGCACCAGCGTTCACGCCCCCCGAAGTGCTCTTCCTTCCCGAGGCCACGTCAGGGACCCAGACCGAAGATCTCTCTGGATCCGATGCCTCCTAAGTCTTCCTGATCCGTCAGGAAGGAAGAGGATGGGGCAAAGTCTCGCCGAGGCCGGACCACCCCAAAAGCTCCTTCGTTCAGTCTCTCATCTGCCACGTTCAGTTCCGGGCAGGGGAGATATGTTCAGTGTTGTGCTAGCTGCACCCAAAAATGTTGCATCCACGCAAAACGCCGTTCTCATGGCGAACACAATAAATATTTTGCCTCCTCAAAGAAAGAGCAAATTTCTCTTCGGTGTACGGGCCCCCAATAGGCGGTCCGTCATCCGACATCATTCAACCCCTTGTCACACGGGTCAAGGCCTGGCAGGCCATCCCCGGAGTCTCAAGCTGGGTCCTGGGGACCATAAGTCGGGGCTACAGTTCGCCCGAAGGCCCCCGCGCTTCAGCGGGGTGCTTCAGACTTCAGTGGACACGGACGACGTACACGTCCTCCGAGCCGAAGTCGCGACTCAGTTGGAGAAGGGAGCTATAGAAATAGTTTCCCCCTCACAGAGCGAGTCGGGGTTCTACAGCCGTTATTTCCTGGTTCCCAAGAAAGATGGCGGGCTCAGACTTATCTTAGATCTCAGACTCCTGAACCTCTCCCTCATGAGATGGAAGTTCAAGATGTTAACGCTGAAGCAGATCCTCACGCAGGTTTGCCCCGGGGACTGGTTCTGCTCACTGGACCTGAAAGATGCATACTTTCATATCCAGATAGCCCCCAATCACAGGCGTTTCTTGAGATTCACATTCGAGGGTGTGGCTTACGAATCCTTCCCTTCGGGCTGTCCCTAGCTCCTCGCAAGTGCATGAACGCGGCACTTTCCCCTCTGAGACAGATGGGAATTCGGGTTCTCAATTATCTCGACGACTGGCTCATCCTAGCCCAGTCGCGAGCCGAGCTAGAGCATCACAGATCCGTGCTACTCAGCCACTTGAAGTGCCTGGGGCTCAGGGTCAATTTCGCCTAGAGCTCACTGCTCCCCAGCCAGAGTATAACGTTCCTGGGTGCAGTTCTCGAGCTTGCGGCCTCAGTCAGGAACAGAGCCTGTCTCCCTCTGAAGCTCTTCTAGAGGATGTTAGGGCTGATGGCTTCCGCCTTCCCGGTTCTGCAGCTCGGCCTTCTTCGGATGCGGCCTCTGCAATACTGGTTGAAGTTCCGGGTCCCTCCTCACGCATGGCGGCACGGCCGCTTGCGTCTCAGGGTCAATCGGGCTTGCTTGGCAGCTCTGGAACCCTGGATGAACCCTGGTTGGTTCAGTCAAGGAGTACCCCTACAGGCGGTGTCCAGAAGGACGGTGCTCTCGACAGATGAGTCCAACACAGGTTGGGGCGCTCTTTGCGAGGGTAGACCTGCCTTCGGCTCGTGGTCCCACGAGGAAAGCCATCTGCACATCAACTGCCTCGAAATGCTGGCAGTGATTCGAGCCCTTCACGCGTTCCAGGCACACCTGATGGGACACCACGTCTTAGTCCAGTCGGACAGCATGACAGTGGTGTCATACATAAATCACCAGGGCGGCCTTTCGTCCAGCCGCTTATGCGCTCTGGCGAAGCGTCTTCTGGAATGGGCGTTACCGAGGTTCCAGTCGCTCAAAGCGACTCACATACCCGGGAGAACGAACTTGGGAGCAGATATGCTATCTCGAAGCAACGTCCCCTCAGACGAGTGGATGCTCCACCCCCTGTCGGTTCTCACAATCTGCGAGATCTTTGGGAAGGCAGAGGTAGACCTCTTCGCCTCAGAAGACAACTCTCACTGCCCAATCTATTTTTCGAAGGAAGAAGATGCTCTGGCCCACGCCTGGCCCAGCACTCTCCTTTACGCATTTCCCCCGATCACTCTGATCCCTCAGGTCATCAGACGAATCAGGGAAGACAAGCACAGAGTCCTCCTAGGGGCCCCGCTCTGGAGGAGCCAAGTTTGGTCCTCGGAACTGTTCAGGCTTTCCACGAAAGCCCCGTGGCCGATCGCCCTGAGACGGGACCTCCTCTCTCAGGCGAACAGGACAATCTGGCACCCTCAGCCAGAACTCTGGGCCCTACACCTCTGGTCCCTCGATGGGAGCCTGCTAACCTCCTAGGGGACGTGCTAAATACCATCTCTCAGGCGAGAGCCCCGTCCACAAGACGCCTCTACGCCCAGAAATGGTCGGGCTTTGTTGACTGGTGCTCTGCACGCAACATAGACCCAGTGGAGTGTGATGTATCACCGATACTGTCTTTCCTCCAAGAGCGTTTAGATACGGGTCGCTCCCCTTCAACGCTCAAAGTTTATGTAGCAGCCATCGCAGCGTTTCACGCTCTTATCGCTGGCGAGTCAGTGGGACGAAACAGCCTTGTGGTGCGTTTCCTGAGAGGTTCTAGGCGATTGAATCCACCTCGCCCTCTCACCATTCCCACATGGGACCTTTCTTTGGTCCTCAGAGCTCTCAAAGGGCCAAGCGTGTTGGCGACTTGCAGGCCCTCTCTGTGAGCCCTGCATGCCTTGAACTCTGGCCCAACGACTCCAAAGTCGTTTTGAAACCCAGGCATGGCTACGTCCCTAAGGTGCTCTCGACTCCATTTAGAGCACAGGTCATTTCCCTCTCAGCACTTCCTCCCTCGTCGGACGAGCGAGAGCTGGAATTACTCTGCCCTGTTAGAGCATTGAGGACCTATGTTGAGCGATCACAGCCCTTCCGGCAATCCGATCAGCTCTTTATCTGCTTTGGCGGCCGCACCAAAGGGTCTTCGGTCTCTAAGCAACTTCTCTCGCGTTGGTTAGTCGATGCTATTGCTCTTTGTTACTCCTCTATGGGCCAAGACTGCCCCATAGGAGTTAGAGCCCACTCCACTAGAGGAATGGCTTCCTCTTGGGCCTGGTCCAGTGGAGTTTCTATTAAAGACATCTGTGAGGTGGCCGGCTGGTCCTCGCTGTCCACTTTTGTCAGATTTTATAATTTAGATATCCTGACCTTTCGAGCTCCGCTTCATACTTCGGGAGTTAACTCCCTTTTTGCAAGTGTAACTCTGGGTTTGTCTGCTGGTTCCCTCACGGTGTCCAAGACAAGTCCAGTCGTTCCCTGCCGTGGCACGGCGCGGTTGAATTCGTTCCCCATACACAGTACGAGTGAAGTATCGAAAGGGAACGTACTCGGTTACTAACATAACCTCGGTTCCCTGAGATACGGAACGAGTACTGCGTTACATGCGGCTTCAGTGTCGTCGCTTTAGTCGTATGACCTGAAATCCTATGGCGAAACGCCTGCTTATATAGCCCTAATCCCCGCCCATTTCTGCGGGAATTTTCGTGCGCTCTCTCGCCATAGGCCGCGCAGCTATGCCGCGCCGTCATTGGTTCAACAACTTGTCTATGAGTGAACCAATGACGATGCAGTTTTTCTTCTCGCCTCCTGTTTTCTGATTTTCATCTGGGCAGACTTCAAACCCTCTGGTAGACGTTACAAATTGGCGCCCGAACAACTGGATCCATACCGGTCATCTTTTGTTTTTGACAAGGCTGTTCGAATTTGTTTATCATATTGGAAGAGGATTTCGTTGCTGGAGTTTTTCATCGCGCTGCTGCAATCGGGCCTGGCTGACTATCTTGCTATATGGGGACCATGCGGTCTGTTGGTGACTGATTTTCAGGTACTGTTTATACCAGAGAGCTGCACGGGTCCGATTTTGTAAATCCGCACCCGCCCGTACCCGCAGTGCTTAAAACCGCATCTGACCCGTTTTCCGACAGCAGCACTAATTAAAATCCGCACCCGACCCGACCCGCTTAAAATAGAACCGACACCCGACCCGCACCCGAAATCAAATCAGTTTAGCCAATCACACTATAGCTAATGCAAAAAATCCCTCGCCGTGTACTGCATCAAAGGGTCTAATATCATTGCATACAAAGTTCACAGACAGCCTGGTTATGGTGTCCTTATCATCTCTACGAGGCACCTTCAGTTCTGTCCCCTTTGAAAGATACTGTTCGATAGAACTGGTGAGTTTGTTACCGGGACAGGTATCTGCGTGCTTCCTCAGCGACGAAGTTCCACATTTGCGGCTATCGAAAACGAAAACTTTAAGGCAGGTTTTGCATGCAGCAAAGCCTTTCACAATATTGCCTTCTTCATCTGAGATGACTCCAAATTTCTCCCACACACTGGACTTGAGTTTTGATGAAGTATTGTCGACAACTTTACAATCTCCTCTAGCTATTTTTTTTTTCAACTCATGATCCATCTCGACGACTCATGCAGCAGTTGTGATTTTTTAAAAGTGGAATGTGACCTAGAGACTCCTGGGAGGGCGCGGGCTCAAATAAACAAAAAAAATATTTTACCAACTTGAAATACAGGCATAGTTTTGTAGAAGTGTTCCTAAAAATATGCATTTATTTTTACGTTTGCACGTGACTGTTTTGAACCCGTGTTTAGACCCGTGTTTCCCCCGTGTCCGAACCGACCCGCACCCGTATCCGACACAGTTAGATATTTTTCACCCGTTTCAGCCAAATTTGCGGGTCACCCCTCAAACTTTGACAACTTTGTGGCCTGGCCGAAATTAAACAGATGCCCTCTCTCCAGCTCTGGAGACTTCAAAGGATCGACCCCCTGGTGTGGGCCCAGAGACTGACCAGACAAATTCCAACACACACCACACACACACAGACACACAAAAAAACACACAAACATACATTTATTGACTGTATATGTAAAATATAACTATGCCAAGTCACATCCATATACATGTACCCGTCATGTATCTCAAGCGTATGCATGTTTCCTAATGTGTAGATTTAGTTTAAATAACTGTAGTTGAGTTAGTTTTAGTTGTAATGATGGAATTTTGTCTGTAAACCATAACTTCTTTTATATGCCTTTCTGATCTATCGAGTTTGATCTCGTTTTAAAGCTCTGGCTACTGCTCATTCACTGAGATATGTCACATAGCTGACAAATGCATTTTTCTATGTGTTTAATGATACAGTGAAGAAAGTACTCCATCTCGAAATCTGATCCGATAGTCATAAATTCAGCTAGGAGACCAAACAAAGGAACTTTGCCTGCCAAATAGTGCTGCGCATCTATTGGCCGTTACAATTCAGGAGGTGTGTTAGCTTGGTTTTCCATAAAAACAACGACACACAATTTTTCCTTTGTCTCTCGATTGCCCTGAATCATCCTTCGCCCACTCACGTACGTCTCTCCCGGACGTCACGGCGACCGCGCTGCCATCGCGCTCATCTTCGGGACCACCATCTTCCAGCGAAACTAACTTTCAAGTCCTCAGTTCAAACCTTCCCGCGGAACGGAAGAAGCCAACGAACTGCACCAGCGCTAAACTGAAATTCGACACGCAAAACCAATGTAAAAAACCAAGTACTGCCGTTTCTGAATCTTAGATAATGAAACTGATTTCTGTGCTGGCTTCAAGGACTGTTTTGTAAGTTTTGCTACTTGCCTTCTCTCTTTCCTTCTCTACTCCCACTCTTGTATATATGTGTGTATATTATTGTATATATACAGGTCCTTCTCAAAAAATTAGCATATTGTGATAAAGTTCATTTTTTTCCATAATGTAATGATAAAAATTTAACTTTCATATATTTTAGATTCATTGCACACCAACTGAAATATTTCAGGTCTTTTATTGTTTTAATACTGATGATTTTGGCATACAGCTCATGAAAACCCAAAATTCCTGTCTCAAAAAATTAGCATATTTCATCTAACCAATAAAAGAAAAGTGTTTTTAATACAAAAAAAGTCAACCTTCAAATAATTATGTTCAGTTATGCACTCAATACTTGGTCGGGAATCCTTTTGCAGAAATGACTGCTTCAATGCGGCGTGGCATGGAGGCAATCAGCCTGTGGCACTGCTGAGGTGTTATGGAGGCCCAGGATGCTTCGATAGCGGCCTTAAGCTCATCCAGAGTGTTGGGTCTTGCGTCTCTCAACTTTCTCTTCACAATATCCCACAGATTCTCTATGGGGTTCAGGTCAGGAGAGTTGGCAGGCCAATTGAGCACAGTAATACCATGGTCAGTAAACCATTTACCAGTGGTTTTGGCACTGTGAGCAGGTGCCAGGTCGTGCTGAAAAACGAAATCTTCATCTCCATAAAGCTTTTCAGCAGATGGAAGCATGAAGTGCTCCAAAATCTCCTGATAGCTAGCTGCATTGACCCTGCCCTTGATAAAACACAGTGGACCAACACCAGCAGCTGACATGGCACCCCAGACCATCACTGACTGTGGGAACTTGACACTGGACTTCAGGCATTTTGGCATTTCCTTCTCCCCAGTCTTCCTCCAGACTCTGGCACCTTGATTTCCGAATGACTTTGGACCACTGAGCAACAGTCCAGTGCTGCTTCTCTGTAGCCCAGGTCAGGCGCTTCTGCCGCTGTTTCTGGTTCAAAAGTGGCTTGACCTGGGGAATGCGGCACCTGTAGCCCATTTCCTGCACACGCCTGTGCACGGTGGCTCTGGATGTTTCTACTCCAGACTCAGTCCACTGCTTCCGCAGGTCCCCCAAGGTCTGGAATCGGTCCTTCTCCACAATCTTCCTCAGGGTCCGGTCACCTCTTCTCGTTGTGCAGCGTTTTTTGCCACACTTTTTCCTTCCCACAGACTTCCCACTGAGGTGCCTTGATACAGCACTCTGGGAACAGCCTATTCGTTCAGAAATTTCTTTCTGTGTCTTACCCTCTCGCTTGAGGGTGTCAATGATGGCCTTCTGGACAGCAGTCAGGTCGGCAGTCTTACCCATGATTGCGGTTTTGAGTAATGAACCAGGCTGGGAGTTTTTAAAAGCCTCAGGAATCTTTTGCAGGTGTTTAGAGTTAATTAGTTGATTCAGATGATTAGGTTAATAGCTCGTTTAGAGAACCTTTTCATGATATGCTAATTTTTTGAGATAGGAATTTTGGGTTTTCATGAGCTGTATGCCAAAATCATCAGTATTAAAACAATAAAAGACCTGAAATATTTCAGTTGGTGTGCAATGAATCTAAAATATATGAAAGTTTAATTTTTATCATTACATTATGGAAAATAATGAACTTTATCACAATATGCTAATTTTTTGAGAAGGACCTGTATTTAGACGTATAACCTCTGTAGTCGTAGTTTGCATATATTAAACACGTTATTCACGTTCGATTATTCTGTTTGTTCTTTCAACCGAAGACCAAGTCACTATAACATTTTTCGATCACTTTATGCTTTGATGCTATGATAAGAATTTATTCTTGTGGCCAAAGAATAAATCCGTTTATAATATTCTATGAGGAGTTTAGTTTGCTGGACAAACGAACAGTTTCTCTAAATAATTATTAAACCAGAACTAATCATATATATAATTGATTATAATTCGTTGTAATTAATTAACCATATATGTTTAATTCCCCCTTGGGTCGGTATGTGCATAATAATTATTCATAAAGCTTTATGAATTATTATATTCATATTCCACGCATAAATTGATTAATAACTGTACGAATCGCTACAAACATATAGTACTGCACCCATATTTGCTCAGCCACTCACTGTGGATATGAATACCACAGAAAAAGCGCTTACTTCTGTGCTTCACCAATCCCGGCTCGAGCCACCCGTGTTCTCTGCAGATGGTTCCCTGAATCCTGAAGAATGGCTTCAGTCACTTAATGTATACAGAACCTCCTTGGATCTCACAGATGCACAAATTCTCCTCAAGCTCTCCTCGAGCTTTCCTGTCAAAAGAGCCAAGAAAATGGTTTACTATCCTTAGCACATATGTGACTACTTGGGCTCAGTTCTGTGTGTTTTTTAGGACCGTCTTTCTGCCTTCAGATAATCAAGAACGTATCCTGAGGGGCATTTTGGACCGCCTACAAATGTCTGACGAGCCACTGCCAAAGTTTGTTGCTCACATGTTGGGTGAGTTTCGTAAGCTAAAGACCCCTCCGCCCCAACAAGAGCAAATAGATATGATACGGAAGCACGTACTGGAGAAATACAGAGTCGCTCTTTATGGCACACCCATACCGTCAGTCATGGACCTCCTTTTGCGGGCTCACGAGCTTCATGCAGTCCTTGGTCCAAGTGTTGGGTGTCCACCTCAGACACAGGCTAGCAGTATTGCCATGAGGGATGTTCACTGTTTTAAATGCTCCTTGCCTGGATTCACTACTCGAACATGCCCAAACTGTAGTCCAGGAATAAAACCGCGTTCGCCTCCAACAGAGCCCCCAAGAGTGTAGCGATTTGTACAGTTATTAATCAATTTATGGGTTATATATATGAATTATAATAAATCATAAAGCTTTATGATCAATTATGACGCATATATCGACCCAAGGGGGAATTAAACATATATTGTGAATTAATTACAACGAATTATAATCTATCCCATATATGATTAGTTCTTGTTTAATAATTATTTAGGGAAACTATGTTTGTCCAGCAAACCCTAGCTACTCCTAGAATATTATAAACGGATTTATTCTTTGGCCACAAGAATAAATTCCTATCATAGCATCAAAGCCTAAAGTGATCGAAAAACGTTAAAGTGACTTGGTTTTGTTGAACGAACAAAGAACAAATCAGCATGAATACAATACATTTATTATACGAAATGGGTTATAGAATACAAATATATACAAAGTAAGGCAGTAAAGACAGGAAAGAGAGAGGATCAAAGAATGGCAAATTACAACAGTTACCTTTTGAAAGCCAGCACAGAAATCAGTTTAAACGAATTTCAAAGAAATTATAATACTTGCATATTGGTTCAAGTCAGTGTGCAGTAGAGTTTCAGTGCGCTTGGCTTGGTTGGTCCTTTCCGAGAGGGTTTCTCCGGCGGGGTTTTCAAACGAGGTTTAACTGACACGTAATATGACAGAGAAGAAAGAAGAGAGAGAGAGTCCAAGGAGATGGTCGTCCCGGAAGGAGCTGAGCGCGTGATGACAGCGCTGTCGCCTGAGGCAGTTCAGGGGCAATCGAGAAACAATCGGGAGACAAAAGAAAAGCGCGTGTCGTTTGCTTTTATGGAAAATCAAGCGAACACGCCTCCTGAGTTGGAGTGGCCAATAGGTGTGTAGCCCTGTTTGGCCGGCAAAGTTCCTTTGTCTGGTCTCCAAGCTGAATTTGCATACTTAATGACTATCAGATCGTATTTCGAGATGGAGTACTTTCTTCACAGCATCATTAAACAAATCGAACAATGCATTTGACAGCCATGTAATATACATAGAGGAATCGAACAAATCAAGATGGCGCCGCGGATGGCCGCCTCAGTTTGTAGCGTCTTGGTACTTTTGTTATTTTTGTTTGTTTGTCCTGTTTTGAGTAACTTTTTTCCGATCAGCTTTACTAGGGACGAACTCCTAGATATCAGAAACAACACACCAAATAACTTTTTGCCGACTTTTGAACATTCAAACTTTTTACTGGACATTCTGGTTGGAGGAGCTGCGATTGTATACAAGCGCTCCAAACAACGCAAACGAGGGAAACACGCCGGTGCGCTCGTGAAATTCCGACAGCGCGGGTTTAGGACTCCGCTGCCGAGTATTCATCTAGCGAATCTCCGCTCCCTAACAAATAAAACAGACGAACTGCTTCTCCTCACCTGCACGAACAAGGACTTTTTCGAACTCTGCTGCACTTTGCTTCACGGAAACCTGGCTGAAAGGAGCCATCCCGAACAGCGCGCTTCATCTGCCGGGCTTCCAGCTGTTCAGAGCGGATCGCTTCACTGAGTCGTCGGGGAAAACGAAAGGTGGTGGATTATGTTTTTATATCAACGAAGGCTGGTGTACAGACGTGACAGTGTTAAAGGAGATGTGCTGCCCTAATTTGGAGGCTCTCTTCATTAACTGTAAGCCTTTTTATTCACCGCGGGAGTTTTCTTCGTTTATTCTGGTGAGTGTTTACATTCCTCCTGATGCGTGCATGAGCGCGGCGCTCGAACAGCTGACCGATCAGATCACACACACAGAGCAGTGTTACCCAAACGCTTTCATTATCATTCTCTGTGATTTCAATAAAGCTAATCTCACCCGTGAACTGCCTAAATACAGACAGCACATCACATGCCCCACCAGGGACAGTAACATACTGGACCATTGCTACACTGCTTTAAAGAATGCATACCACTCTGTCCCCAGAGCGGCTTTGGGACTCTCTGATCACTGTTTGGTTCATCTTACAAGCAGAAACTGAAATCTGCTAAGCCTGTGGTAAGAACTGTAAAGAAATGGACCAGCGAAACGGAGCGGACTTTACAAGCCTGTGTAACGAAGTAGCGCGTTCGTACAGTTATTAATCAATTTATGGGTGGAATATGAATATAATAATTCATAAAGTTTTATGAATAATTATTATGCACATACCGACCCAAGGGGGAATTAAACATATAGGGTTAATTAATTATAACGAATTATAATCAATCATGTATATGATTAGTTCTGGTTTAAAAATTATTTAGAGGAACTGTTCGTTTGTCCAGCAAACTAAGCTCCTCATAGACTATTAAATTGGTTTTATTCTTTTGGCCACAAGAATAAATTCCTATCATAGCATCAAAGCATAAAGTGATCGAAAACGTTAAAGTGACTTGGTCTTCGGTTGAAAGAACAAAACAGAACAATTCTGACGGATATAATGCATTTAATATGTAAACTAATACTACAAAGGTTATACGGTTAAATAGGCACAAAAAGGATATACATATACAAAACGAAAGTAAAGGCAGAAGAGAGAGAGAGAGTGATCAGAACAGTGGCAATTTACAAACAGATAAAACCTCTGAGAGCCAACAAAGAAAGCAGTTAAAACAAATCTTAACAGGTTACTTGCATGAGTTTGGTCAGCTCGAGTGCTGGAGTTCGCAGAGTTTCAGTGCGCGAGTTTGGCGTGATTGGTCCTGTCCCAAAGAGGCTGTTTCTTCGGCGGGTTCTTCAAACGCGGTTTTAAACTGAGAAGTGATATTGCCGGAAAATAACGAAGAGAGTTGGACTCCGTGATGGAGCGTCGAGAGCTTGACGACAGGAAAACTTGCGTCCTGACGACAGGTAAAACTTGTTCTGCTAAGGGGCGCGTGTCATTGTGTTTTAACGACAACAGACCAGACCGCCTCCTGGGGAATCGTCCGCCAATCATAGCGTTGCCATTTTGGCGGGGAAAGACTTTCTTTGTCTTGTCTCGAGGTTAATCTAGATAAGTTACGAGCTTATCAAATCGGTGGATCATTTCCTCATGGGACCGTTAAAATAGAAACATGCATCTTACCACAATGAAATATACATGGGTGAATAAAGGAGAGCAAGGATGTTACAGAGAGTCCAAACTCAACATATAAGGAAAGCATATCAAAGGAGTTATAGTTTTAAGTCAAAAGTAATCGTTAGAAATGACACCAGCACCATTACTGTCATTCAAGCTAAGTCTAAACACTAAGAAAACATGCATACACTTAGACATACTACTCAGATACAAATTTGGCATAGTCATATAAGTATATAAAATCCTTATGCGTGTGTGCGTATGTGTGTGTCTCTGTGTGTGCGCGTGTTTGATATTGAAATGCCGTGTTGCCACATGGCCCGTGGTAAAGTGATCCGAGACAATCATGATTGTTTGCAGTCGCACTGGAGGTGTTCGGGGATCTATCACACAGTCATAAAGATGTCCGGGAGATCTGTACGTGTCCGCCAGATCGGCGCCAAGTTCTGATTTGTAATTCAAAGTTCAGTGGGTTGAAGCGTAATCACAGTTTATGGTGCGCCCGCTAAATTCTGATCGTTTGCAGATGCTACACCTGTTTCGACTGCACTGATTGGAGTGTTTTTGAGGCTGCAGCCACTGATCTGGATGAGCTCACTGACACAGTCACATCCTACATCAGTTTCTGTGAGGACATGTGTGTTCCCAACAGGACTTATTTAACATTTAACAACGACAAACCTTGGTTTACTGCAAAACTCAGACAGCTTCGCCAGGCCAAAGAGGATGCATACAGGAGCGGGGACAAAGTCTTGTACAAACAGGCCAAATACACACTGAATAAGGAGATCAGTGTAGCAAAGAGAAGCTATGCTAAGAAGCTAGAAAACCAGCTTTCAGCTACTGACCCAGCATCAGTGTGGAAGGGCCTGAAAACCATCACCAGCTACAAGACCCCATCCCCCAGCACTGTGGAGAACCAACATTTGGCCAACGACCTGAATACATTTTACTGCAGGTTTCAAAAGACCTGGTCTCACACCCCACACCCGCTCTGACCGGCTCACCACACAGCCATCAACACCCTCTCCCCTCTCCATCCCCCCTCCTGCTTCTCAACCTGCACTTCAGATCAGTGAGAGGGATGTATGCAGAGTCTTCAGGAAACAGAAGATAAG
>RJVU01058646.1:0-11293 GCA_003731715.1 Anabarilius grahami | reverse complement strand
TGTACTTCCTTCGCCAGCTGAGGAAGTTCAACCTGCCACAGGAGCTGCTGAAACAGTTTTACTCAGCTGTTATTGAGTCAGTTCTGTGCACTTCTATAACTGTTTGGTTTGGGTCAACCAGCAAATTAGATATAAGAAGGCTGCAACGGATTGTTAGGACAGCTGAAAGGATAATTGGTATGCACCTGCCCAACCTTCAGGACTTGTACAACGCCAGAGTGAAGAAACGGGCAGGTAACATCATCACAGACCCCTCTCACCCTGGACACAACCTGTTTGCACTTCTGCCCTCAGGCAGACGTTACAGATCTCTGTGCACTAGAACATCTAGGCATAAGAACAGCTTTTTCCCCAACGCTATCTCCAGCTTAAACAGCTAACATAGCAATTACCCGTTTTAGTATTCACTTTCAGTACTTGAGAGAGAGTAAAAATTAGTGTAAATACATATATATATACTATTCACCCTGCTGTATATACAATACAAATCTGTATGTCTTCTGTTCCAGATGTATACCACATTAGTATTATTATTTATTTTATTTTACTTATTTATTATTTTCTTAATTTACTTATTTAAATGTTTCTGTTCTCATTTCATATGTATGTGTGTACCAAGAGCTTCTGTAAAAACCACAACAAATTCCTTGCGTGTTTGTGCACAATTGGCGAATAAAGCACATTCTGATTCTGATTCTGAATGAGATGTGGAAATAGCTTTAAAATTAATCTAAACTTGACATAAGAAAAGCATGTAGAAGAAGTTATGGTTTACAGACAAATTTATCATTAAAACTAAAACTAACTCAACTATAGTTATTTAAACTAAGTCTAAACACTAGGAAACATGCATGCACTTGAAATACATGACGGGTACATTTTGGCATAGTTATGTTACATATACAGTCTTCAATGCATGTTTGTGTGTTTGTGTGTGTGTCTGTGTGCGTGTGGTGGGTGTTGGAATGTGATCTGGCACTCACATGAGGGGCCCCCTTTGATGTCCCAAGAGCTAGGAAATTAGGCCCTCTGTCTTACCTCGGAGGGTAACAAAGATGTCAGAGTGTCTTTTTCTCTGGACCGGCCAGAGCCGAGGTCAGATTACAGCACAGTCCAGCATGCGAGAGGCATCCTGAAGATTCCAGAGTTTATTGACTGTCCTGATAAGCGTGCATATGCTACAAGAGTGACTGGTGATTCTGTCAAAAATCTGCCGGTTGTAGGATGGATGGATGGCTCTAACCAGGCCATTGGGGAAGGAAATGTCACCTCAGACTTTGCCCAGAAGGGAAACTTCAGGGGAGGGAGGACGTTCAAACGGGGCAATCCTCCCTCCAGAAGATAAATGTGCCTCGTTTACCTGATGCTTCCATGAGTGATCAACCTACACTGTGTCATGTGGAGGATTTTACTTCCACGTCTTATTGGAACACTCCATTCAGAGTAAAGGTTAATCTTTATGGACGAGCTTTTGATGCCACTCTTGACACTGGTGCTTCTCTTTCTGCTGTGAAATCAGTGGTTATCCAGACTATTCCTGGGGGGGACATAAAAATAAAGCCATGGTCCGCACCTCCTATTCATCTTGCGGATGGAGCACCCTGTTGCCCACTGGGTGTTATCTGGTTGTCTTTGTGTTTTATGGGCCAGCGTTTCTATTATCACTTTGCTGTTGTCCATAATCTATCTTCTCCTCTTATCTTGGGAATGGACTTTATGTTGAGGTCTTCAGTCACAATCCATGTTCCATCCAGGTCAGTGGTGCTCGGTGATGAGCCGATGCCCCTTGAGGAGTTGGAGGGCACTGACTTAACTATGCCTGTCCCTGATTTGTCGTGCCTGGAGGTCGGTTCTTCTGCCCTGTCTGAAAAGGTTAAAGAAGCATCTCTAAATAACGAACAGAAAAATAAATTGACTGAATTGCTTGAGACCTTCAGTGGTTTGTTTGACGGACATTTGGGACGCACCTCGCTAGTGGAGCATGAGATTGTCACGGGTGATGCAAAACCAGTCCACCTTGCCCCTTACCGCACTTCTCCTGCTAAAAAGGAACTCATTGAATCTCAAATCAAGGAGATGTTGAAGGAAGGAATAATTGAACCCACTTCTGGTCCTCGGGCTGCCCCAGTCATAATCATCCCAAAACATTCAGGTGAGCCAAGGTTCTGCGTTGATTATCGCGCACTAAATAAGCTCACAGTCAAAGACTCGTATCCACTCCCCAGGATTGATGAATCTCTCGACTTCCTGGCTAGAGGGACTTTCATTTCCAATTCCCAGACTTTTCTCTTCCTTTCTTTATCCACACGGATGCGTGTGACAGTGGACTTGGCGCCGCACTCATGCAAAGGGACAACAATGGCAGAGATGTTGTGGTGGCCGATGCGAGTCGTTCCCTACACAAGTCCAGAAGTCCTATTCCACTCCAGAAAAAGAGTGCTTGGCTGTCATCTGGGCCCTTGAACACTTCAGGCCGTATAATGAAGGTCTTCATGTGACAATCTTTTCAGTCCTCAGCAGTTTGAGATGGCTGATGTCTCACCCAAACCTCTCTGGCAGGCTGGCTAGGTGGTCTCTCAGATTGCAGGACTTTGACTTTGACATTGTCCATAAGCCTGGGACAAGTAATAAAGTGCTTGATGCCCTCTCACGTAACCCTGTTTTTTTTCCTGCGGTGCACCCTTGGGAATTCTCCCTGATTATGCCATATTTGGGGGCCTTGACCTGCGTACTAACATTTTGTTTTTACTACCATCCTACCACCCATGATCAGCTTAGGGAGCTAAGCACTATTACACAAACAACCCTAGCAGGGAAGTAAAAAGCTCATCCTAACAGGTAGACCATACTGTGGGCACATAATCATGGAGGCCAGAAAGGGGCCTACATCATGATAATAGCTCTATATGGAGCATGATTCATATACGAAATGCATTTCACCACATTAGAAAGACATTCAATGGTGGCCTGTGAGGGCCACCTTGAACACCTGTCTTGCTGAGAGCAGGACATATGACTTAGTAACAGTAATTAAACTGTAAAGTGCCCACATGACAATCTACCTAACACAGTCCAACGAGCAGTGTACTTGGTAAAAGAACCTTTCTACTCTTTAAAGCAAGAGGAGTACAACGTACGCCAACACACACTAAGGAAGGCCTTTGACTGGCCTATGACCTCAGCAGACAAGTGGCATCAGCTCGTGGCAGTTTTTAACCATTAGGGTTCTAGGAGCAAAAAATAGAACCAACCTAGATACTAGGTAGCTATTTAGCTCAACCAGAGTAGAAACCCAGACTCAAGGAGGCTGATGTAGTTAAAACCAAACTTCAGTAAGGTTTTACCAACAAAAACTCACCCTTGAGAGGTCAACCACTCAGAAGAGTACTCGGTAAAAGCACCTTTTTACTCTCAAGTGAGAGGAGTACATACCTGAACTCCTACATGCTGCACGGGAGGCCCATAGGGCCTACCCAAGTAAACACGTGGCATCAGCTAGTGGCGACCATAACCATATCAACCATCAGGCCATACATTCAAAATTTAGTTTCTAAAAGGAAATGCATATTACGCCACATACTCCACGAGAGGCCTGCTTAAGGCCTACTCAACAGAGGTAGGGCATGGCCGATGATGGTATTGGACTCCCAGGTATCCTGCCAACAAGTCAGCTAAAAAAGGAGGCCCTGTGGGCCTACAATCTCAGCAACAAGTGGCGTTCAGCCTGTTTCCAGAATAAAACACAGACTGTGCCAACATGTGAACTAGAAAGGAGGCCTGTAGGGGCCTAACGTTCCAATGACACGTGGCTTCAGCTCCTGCAATAAACTATGTGAGCAAACTATGATCACCTAACAACAGCACTTGCAAAACACAAGCTGTTAACTAGAAATAGGCTAAAGACATAAGAGCCTACATTCCAAGTTATATGCAATATAGCTGTTATCAAGATCACCAAAGGGATCTAATAGAAACCAGACTGCAAAAGTGGTTCTACTACTTCCCTGAGTATGCAATCCAGCAGGTGATGCACTCAGTGACACAAATAAACCCTAACTGGGGAATATTAAAAAAGTCACCAATCTCTCTAAATAGAGGCTAAAATAAAAAAAAGGCCTGCTATTATGAGAACAGGTGCTAACCTGTGGCAGCATAAGTAAGCTCACATACAAATGTAGGGCAAAAGGCTAGAACTCAAAGCAAAACAAAATGCTTTGAAATACATCTTATCCTAATAGGATAAACGTTCTCTCCAAACAGATTCACAAATCTGTTCTGAGCCCTAGAGGACAGAGGCTAAAAACTAGCGCTGTCAACTCAAACTTGAATGAAAAATCAAGTGGCTCAGATGAAAAACATTTATCGTAGCATGAAAGGTTCTAGAAAGTGGGACTTAGCATACACTGATAACTTATCTACGCAAAGATAAGGGCCTACCACATGAGAAAAACAGCACCAGGGAGTCTAAAAACAGTCTACAACCTTAGCTGTTAACTCACCAATTGCACCTACATAAACAAGGGGACTATGGGCATACGGCCTAACAACTCCCTCGGGAGGAGGCCAGAACTAGGAACTATACCATCTGACAAGGGATAGTATACATAGGGTTAACATACAACACACCTAACCTGGCTCTAGCCTAGCCGCTAAGCTATGGGCCTTCTTACAGGGCCACAACCCTAGTGAAGCCTGGGCTTCACTTTCAAATCTCATGGATAAGAGAAAGAAAGCGAAGCTCACAAGCAAACAATGTCAGGCGGCCAATCAAGAGCAAACTTAAACATACATACTAACTGAAGTGACGAGTGCTAACTCAAACTACTCTAGAAAACAGCAGATGAGAAGCTACTCTAAACAACAGGTGGCTAAGAGGCAGCCATTTTGTGGCCTGCACAATATATCATTCTAGCCAGCTTATCAACTTCAGTTTGCCCAAAAAAAACCTTACTTTTTGACTACATGCTCAGAAAAACTATACAGGAAAAACAAGGTCTTATTTTAAACACATCAAATATAGACCCTCCTGTGGCTCAAAGACCGAAGACTCCTTAATTTCATATGAAAGGATGGAATCTAGGGTTCTTTTAAGCCTAAAAGATCATCTCATTATCAAACCGAAAAAGCGGGCCGAGAGAAATAATCACTATGGGCCCAGCCATCAGTCTGACAATAAGAAGCATCTGAGCATGATATGTCCATAAAAAATATACATACATATATATATATATATAGAGAGAGAGAGAGAAGGTGAAAGAAGAGGAGAGGGTAGATATAAAATCGCCCTATATAGCTGGGCAATCGATTACAAACGCAACGGTGTTTACAATCGATCACCCATCTCACTCTCGCTTCTTCCTCCTCCCGTCTGTCTGGGCTCAGAC
Source organism: Anabarilius grahami (assembly GCA_003731715.1). Lineage (NCBI taxonomy): Eukaryota > Metazoa > Chordata > Actinopteri > Cypriniformes > Xenocyprididae > Anabarilius > Anabarilius grahami. Next base: position 5,909 of record RJVU01058646.1, on the reverse strand, counting down.
ACAAATCTGAATGGCTAGGGTTTTTTCCATGCCCTCCCGATCTCAAACGTGGAGATCAGGAATGAATGGAAAGTTTATGGGAGCTGCAGCTTTCACGGACAGAAAGGAACCGCATGGCGAGCAGTCCGCACGCGGCCCCTTTTTCCTTAACGTGCTCTCACGGCAGCTGCAGCCCGCCGAAAAGCACGTCCCACATACACAGCAGCTCCGCATACTGCCGGACATGATGACGTCAAAACACGGACGTCATCGCCATCCAACAACTTCCCAACGAGCTCATCTGCGAGCCCTATGATTGCCTCAGCACAAACGGGGCCAGAATCACCAGGCACAGATGCGGACAACTCTTCCCTCGGGAAAAGTGCAGAACGAGAACAGAGTGTCCCGATAGGGAGACGCTCACAGTAAACAACAGACAAACACACAGACGGCGCCCTCAAGCACCGTCTATGTGCGCTCCTCTCCAGACCGAAAACCGCCAGAAATGTGTATATCAGGTGTCAAAAGCTGGGACACGGATGAACACACTCTCTTGAACGTTTGTAAGGCATATTAAAGAATCCCTTACCGGAGTCGACATAGTCGCGATCGAACAGAACAGACACGAAAGACGAAAAGATGTTGTCTGTTTCTCCAGGCGCTCCTTTTATACTTCCGGTATATACAAATATTCACTGTTTATGTAATCTGAATGAAAAGAGAGCCATGTCAGAAGTCTGTGATTCAGCTCATTATCTGCTAATGCGGCCACGCCCACGGAGCCAGCACTATTCAGAGGCAAATACTGAGGCAATGCATGCATTCATCGTCTCAATTGTGTATTTATTGTCTTGAAAAGTGTTTATCTGTATGTTAAAGCCATGGTTAGCGACCTCTGGAAGACATGCCATTAGTTCCTGAATGTCCTGTTCTTCTTTGGATGAATTTGTGGACTAAAGGTGTACAGAGCGCCCTCCGGCTGCAAGTATGAATTGAAAACACAGCATCCAGCGCTCACAGTGATGACAATAAATATTGAATAAATATTACTCCTCTGTATAGAAAATTGACATAAACATATGAGAATCCATCAATATTTATCCAAATGTGCATGCTTTTAAGCTAAAAGCCTATATGAAATACCATAGAGGTAACATAATTGTTCAGACACTTTGCATCACAGAAATACATTATATTTTAAAGTATATAATAAAAAAATCATTATTTTATAATAATTTGTCACAGTATTGCTGTTTTTTTTGTATGTTTGATATATGATGAGCTTGAGACATGATATATGATGAGCTTCAGACATGATTTCACAGCCAACCTGACTGAAAGGCCTCATTATTTATGCAGGTCATTAGAGGTTCTTTTGTATTCTCAGGTGTAAATGACCCATTATTCATGATGATTCACGCCTCCACGCATACTGTGTTTCTTGACAAAAAGTGTCTTACAAAAACTAAATCAATATATTGTTTCATATGAAGGAGTAGGCAGGATAATTTTTACTTCATTCTGAAGCAAAAACTCTAGTCTACAATCTCCAATACCCAGAAGTCTTGTGAACACAGATTTAATATATTTTTTTGGCCATATTTCAGTGACTTAAGTTTTTTGTTTTTTCAGTAACATGCATAAACGTTATTCCTTCAAAAACACAAACATGTACATACATGTTTCTCACATATTATGGTAGCCTAGTTTGTGCTGAATACAGTGTAATGACACTTTTTCCATTAATATGTTTATGAACAACTGAAAAAAGCACGAATGTCAGGGCATGTCAAAACTTCTCCAGGCCCCAAATCAGCCTCAGACTCCAGAGGGTTAAAATTGTTCTGGAAACCATGATATTTAATTTTTTCTGGATTCTTTGAATAGAAAGTTCAATGAACAGAATTTATTCACTTTTGACAAATTTAATGCATCCTTGATGAATAAAAGTATTTTTCTCTTTTGTTTTAATCTTATCAAAATGTTGAATGGTATCATGGTTTCCACAAAAATATGAAGCAGCACAACTGTTTTCAACACTAGTAATTTAATCAAAAATATTTCTTGAGCAGCAAATAGGCATATTAGAATGATTTCTGAAGGATCGTTTGACACTGAAGACTGGAGTAATGATGCTGAAAATTCAGCTTACACATTCAAATTCTTCAGAGCATTATAAATCAGCGTATCGAATCATGATTCGGATCGCGCATCAAACCCGCCAAACTGCTGAAATCACGTGAATCACGTGACTTTAGCACAGTTCCTCAACAAACCGTCCATACCGGCGTGATGAATACGATCCTCAACTGGATGGAACTGAAATAAACACTTTGATTGTTGCGATCCTATCAGACTTATGATAGCAACCTGATTCGTAACTAAGCACTGTTCGCCAGAGGAGAACTGGCCCCCTGACTAAGCCTGGTTTCTCCCAAGGTTTTTTTCTCCATTTTAACACCTGTTTGCCACCTGATGTCACCTGATGGAGTTTGGGTTCCTTGCCGCTGTCGCCTTTGGCTTGCTTAGTTGGGGACACTTGACATTTGATTTGACATTTGATATTAAACAGTATTCTTGACATTTAATCAACAGTGCTTCTGGTCTGCCTTCTGACACTACTCTTTAAGAGCTGCGGATTCGACACGCTGATTCATTGTGCTCCGATGCTTCCTGAAGCAGTGTTTTGAAATTGGCCATCACTATCTAAGTCGTTATTTTTAATTTTTTTTGGCGCACCAAAAATATTCTCGTCGCTTTATAATATTGAACCACTGTACTCATATGAACTGATTTAAATGTTTTTAGTACTTTAAAGGGGTGGTTCAGTGTTTTTTTTCTAGGCTTGATTGTGTTTTTGGGGCACAATTTAACATGTCTTAATGCTTCGTTTTTTTGAAAACGCTGTATTTTTCATATATTTTACCTTTATTCTACACCTCTGTTTCCACTGTCATATGAACGGCTCGTTTGACTTCCTGCTTCTATGAAGCCACTCCCTCCGAAATACGCAATGTGCTCAGATCGGTTAGCAGGTTGGTAGCTGGCCCAGTGTATCGTGATTCACTGAAGCGTTCGGAAACGCTGCGCCCCTTACCATCCGTTGCTTCAGCGGAAATGTATATAATGGCGTCTATATTGCTGTATCAAATTGAGCCCGAAACAGACCCAGATGAAGAGGGTCAAGCTGACCTCTGTAATCGCGGCTTTTAAAGGACGTTTATGAATGGTATTTCTGTTTTTTTTTTTATTAGTGTCAAAGTGTTTAGATATGCTGTCACTGCTGTTTGTTAGCTTTCAATATACAGTTTTATCCTGATTAAAGCTTTACTGTAGCTGAACACATGACTGAGTAGTAGCATTTTTGTAAAGGTAGTGTTTAATTTATAGCATGAACAACTGTTTGTCTATGAACATAGACGTTTGTTGGTGTTTGTAGAATTTAGCTAACTGGCTAACAAAGCAAAAACGAGTTGGTCTTTGTTTACGTCCTTGATGCAACCAAAAATAGCAACAGAACTATACGTTTAAAAGACATGTACAAACAATAAAACGTACTTACAGTTTGACGCCAATAAACAGCAGCTTCTGCTTTTAAAGTGGGAACTGCTTCTTTCAGTAAAAGACTTTGTGCAAATCCAGCATTGAACTCGTGTAGATTCTGGAAGCTGTCTTCAGCACCACATCCAGTGTAGAAAATATCACAGATTATAATGGGTTCTATTATCTTTTGACGCGTTGCGTCACACCGCTCGCGTCCGGTGTACACAACTCTTCCATTATGCCGCGCCGCATGGCCTCTCCCACTTTGTTGCGTGTTCCTGGGGGCGTGTTTTGCAGGGTTTATGATGTCACCAACCCGGGAAGAAGCTCGTTGTAGTCCAAACCAGCCGTTTTTGTAGGCAATTAATCTGCCATAACTTTAAAAGACAATATCTCCATTTGCATTGAACTTTCAGCAATGTAACTTTGCAGATACTGTTTATACTCAAGCAGCAACATTACACACTAACTAAAGTTAAAAAAGTGAAATCACATTGAACCACCCCTTTAATGGATCTTGAGAGAGGAAATGTTATTGCTGGCAATGGAGAAATCACAGAGCCATCGGATTTCAACAAAAATATCTTAATTTGTGTTCCGAAGATGAACAAAGGTCTTACGGGTGTGGAACGGCATGAGGGTGAGTAATAAATTACATTATTTTCATTTTTGGGTGAACTAACCCTTTAATGAGACTTTTGTAACCGATAATGTTATCAGTATATTAGGATACATGGAAATGAACCAGAATGGTAGGTTCACTACAGAGGGCAAGAATGAGAGAATGCACATTAACACAAAATCAGACAGACCAGGAAATGACTCAGTAAAATGGTTTTGATTTACTTTGTAGGAAACTTTTAAATGAAATGTAAATATGAAATGAAATGAAATGACAATGAACAATAAAAGTATAACACAAATGAAATTGTCTTTTTCTCCTCTTTCCCTTTAAGAAATGTAGGTTGAGCTCCGTTGTAGTTACTTGATCTAATTATATTATGTTTTATATATTTGTCACTATGGTTTATAAATTGTCCATTTTAGTACATCAATGTGGGTTTAATTGACCTTAAATTCGATTTTTTGATGTTGCTTTATAATCTCTTATTTTTGGAGCTTTGTTTCTTATTACCTTGGTTTAATTAGAACCTTTAACCCACAAAAACATATACAATTTTCAATAAACAGATAACATCAAGAAAATAACAATATAAATGAAAATAATACAAGACTTGTCAGTAATTCACCATAGATGAACAGTTCTCAGTCCATGGAACAAGTGTGTATGTACGTGTGCAAAGAAAATAGTCCTCTGAATCCAAATGACGAATCCATTAAATAAGTCTCTTAGTGTAGTGTGTGGAAATGTCTGTGGTGTAAACGTTCAGTAGTGCAACAATCAGTTCTGTGCAATTGTGAGGTAATCGATGCGAAATACCAATAAGGCTGAATCAGGGTTCCCACTCTTTTTCAGCAATCATTTTCCAGGACATTTTCAATTTTACCACAACAGAAATAAAAGACTGGGATCACGTACTAAAGGTGCCCTAGATTCAAAAATTTAATTTACCTCGGCATAGTTGAATAACAAGAGTTCAGTACATGGAAAAGACATACAGTGAGTCTCAAACTCCATTGTTTCCTCCTTCTTATATAAATCTCATTTGTTTAAAAGACCTCCGAAAAACAGGCGAATCTCAACATAACACCGACTGTTACGTAACAGTCGGGATCATTAATATGTACGCCCCAATATTTGCATATGCCAGCTCATGTTCCCAACATTATGAAAGGCATTAGACAAGGGCAGAACGTCTGGATGTGCACAGCTGAATCAACAGACTAGGTAAGCAAGCAAGGACAATAGCAAAAAATGGCAGATGGAGCAATAATAACTGACATGACTCATGATAACATGATATTTTTAGTGATATTTGTAAATTGTCTTTCTAAATGTTTCGTTAGCATGTTGCTAATGTACTGTTAAATGTGGTTTAAGTAACCATCGTTTCTTACTGTATTCACAGAGACGAGAGCCGTCGCTATTTTCATTTTTAAACACTTGCAGTCTGTATAATGCATAAACACAACTTCATTCTTTATAAATCTCTCCAACAGTGTAGCATTAGCCTGTTAGCCATGGAGCACTATCAAACTCATTCAGAATCAATGTAAACATCAAAATAAACACTATACTTGCGCAATTAGATATGCTGCATGACGAACTCTTTGTAAAGATCCATTTTGAGGGTTATATTAGCTGTTTGAACTTTTTTTATGTTGTTTAAGGCAAGCGCGAGCTCTTGGGGCGTGGAGCACGAGATTTAAAGGGCCTGTTGGGGATTGCCCCACTGAATGCCAGTTCTTTAATGGTCTTAACCACT
>RJVU01058569.1:73856-89488 GCA_003731715.1 Anabarilius grahami | reverse complement strand
TTTATTTCAGCCATACAGAAATCCATATTAGACCTACTTAAAAAAAAAAATAAATTGTCCTCAGAGTCCTCGACCACAAGTTTTTTATCCTCTTGCTCTTTGCCTCACTCTGATGTTACTTCAACCATACATGAACCTAAGTTTGACCTAGAGAATATATCTCTGGTAAATTTGTCCTTGCTCATGAACTTTCTATACATACTCATTAACTCCTTCTGATTTTATTACAGCCATACAGAAGTCCATATTAGACCTACTTCAAATGAATTTTGTCCCAAGAGTCCTCGATCATGAATTTTTTATACTCTTGCTCTTTGCCTCATTCTGATGTTACTTCAACCATACATGAGCCCATGTTTGACCAACTGAAAATATTTCTGGCAAATTACTTCTTGATCATGAACTTTCTATACACAGTCATTGACTTTATCTGATATTACGTCATCCAGACAGTAGTCCATATTTGACCTACTGAACAAATTTCTGGCAAATTAGTCCTTGATAATGAACTGTTTATACGAACCCATTGATACTTTCTGATGGTTTTACTTTCTAATTCAGCCATAGAGAATTGGATATTTGAACTAATGGATATATGTTTATTCAATCTTGAACTTTTTTACATTACTATTGACTCCTACTGATGTTGCTTCACCTATACAGGTCAACATTAGACCCACTGAACATATTTCTGGGCAAAGAGAATTGGATATTGAACTTTTTATGTATACTCATTTACGCCTTCTGATATTAAATCAGCTATACAGAAGTCCATGTTTGACCTATTGAACATATTTCTGACCAAAGAGTACTCGATCTTGAACTTTTTATATTTATTTAATGATGCCTTCTGATATCACATCAGCCATACTGTTGTCCATATTTGACCAAATGAACATATTTCTGGCCCTGGAGTATTCAATCTTGAACTTTCAATACGAATTGATTCACTCTGATGTTACATCAGACATATATAAACCCATTTTGAGTTACTGAACAAATTTCTGGCAAATAAGTCCTCAACGATGAAATTTCTATACAGACTCATTGGCTCCTTCGGTTGTTAGATCAGACAGACAGAAGTCAATATTTGTCCTACTGAATATATTTCTGGAAAATAAGACCTCAATCTTGAACTTTCTAAACTGACTCATTGACACCTTCTGAATTTATTTCAGCCATAAAGAAGTCCATATTAGACCTACTTAAAATGAGATTTTATCCCAAGAGATCATGTATTTTGTATACATACCCTTTGCCTCACTCTGATGTTACTTCAACCATACGTGAACCTAAGTTTGACCTACAGAATATATCTCTGGTAAATTTGTCCTTGCTCATGAACTTTCTATACATACTCATTAACTCCTGATTTTATTTCAGCCATACAGAAGTCCATATTAGACCTACATCAAATGATTTTTGTCCCAAGAGTCCTCGATCATAAATTTTGCATACATACTCTGATGTTACTTCACCCATACATGAGGCTTTGTTTGATGTACAGAACACATCTCTTGCAAATTAGACCTTGGCAATAAACTTTTTAAACATTCTCATTGACTCCTTATACGTCAGCCATAGAGTTTTGCATATTTGACCTAAAGGTCATTTCCCTTTCGAGGGAACTCCACACTGCGTCCAATAGGATCGCTTTGGGAACGCCGTCAGCGTGATTGCGTCTGATGCACGTATGTCAACTTAGCCAATGGCGAGAGTGAACGTCACAGGCGGGTGACGTCACGACCAGGAAAGGATAAATACACATCTGGCCAGACCGGCTTCAGCTTTACTGCTCAGCAAAGCGTTCTGTGTCAAACTGTGTGTCTTATTTATTGTTGTCTGTCAAGTTATTTTATACAGAAGCATATTTCACAGTCATGGCGAACACATCCTCATTTAAACAGTGTACTCCTCCGTGTCCCCGCTTCCTTACGGGTGGAGATACACATGATTTGTGTGTGATGTGTTTGGGAGTGGAGCATGCTCTGGCAGCCTTCGAGGGGGCTGACTGTGAGCATTGCGAGAGGCTGCCGCTTCGCACGCTCCGCTCCCGCCTGTCACTCTTTGAGAAGGGTGATCAGGCTAGCGTTCCCTCTGGTTCTGGACCCGCTGCTGCCGAGGCACAGCGGAGAAAGACATCATGGGGATCACAGATGGATCTCGCGGAGGGGTTGGAGACGGGCGTGAGCGCTCTTTCTCTGCCCTCACCCGGGAGATCTGTCGCTCAATCTCTGGGTTCGGAAGCCCGCGCTGCGGTTTCTTCCGCCCGGGGGGAGAGCCCGTCGTTTTCAACACCAGAAACCATATTCTGCACGTTTGTTCAGCTCTCAAGTTAAAACATACAGTGATATAAGAGGGCTGAAAGATTATGGTTATGGGGCGGTGCCAAGGGTGGAGCAGAAGCTTGCGAGCTATCTGTCCCCTGCTTCAGCATCGTCCATGAAGGCCCCCATGCTTCCCACTAAGCCATTAAAGACCACATCAGGGTTAGTTGGGAAAGCATATACGGCGGCAGGTCAGGCTGGTGCTTGCTTACATACTATGAGCATATTGCAAGCATATCAAGCCGCCCTGCTGAGGGATTTGGATGGCGGTGAAGGAATAGGCCCTGACGCAGTTCGCGAACTGCGACGAGCCACAGATTTGTCTCTCAGAGTGGCAACAGAGAGGCATCTGTGGCTCAGTCTCACTGACATGAAGGATAAAGACAGGGCTTTTCTCCTTGATGCCCCGCTTCAGCCTTCTGGTCTGTTTGGTGATGCTGTCAACACAGTCCTCGACAGGTTCCAGGAGGCAAAGAAGCAAGCGGAGGCATTTAAAAAATATCTACAGCGCTGCCACCAACCCTCTGGGGCTGCTGGGCGTGAGCAGCCCCAGCCGTCAAGCTCCTCATATAGGCAGCAGCAAAAGGAGAGTGTCGCAACTCGTGCTCCACCTCAAAAAGCCTTCCAAGCAGAAGACCGATCTGAGGGTCGTGCTTCAAGCGAGGAAGGCTGCGGGCCAAAAGAGGTCCTGACGCCACTGGTGTCAGGTCTCTGAGGGCGGCCCCCCGCGGGGTGGAGCGGTGTTCACCTCATTATACAGTGCCCACTCCACTTCGTTGCCCTCAGGGGACCGTTCTGCCAACCCCGCCACCCTCGGTGCTTCGGGGCGCAGCGGTTTCCAGCGAGCTCGTGACCCAGCGTCCACAAGACGCTGCGTCACACTCGCAGCATCTGAGGAGGTCAAAAATACAGTCAAATCGGTTAGTTCCTGCCAATATGCTTCAGGTCACCGAGATGGCTGTGTTAAATACATCAGAGACCAGTCTCGAGAGGCTGGTTCCCTTAGTAGATTTTCTGGCAGAGTGGAAGCTTCTACCAAATATATCGCTATGGGTCCTGCAAACGATAGAGAAAGGGTACAGGATTCAGTTTTGGTTCCGCCCACCTCGATTCAACGGGGTGCTACATACATTAGTGCATCCCGAGCAGGCTCTGATAATGGAACAGGAAGTAAAGACCTTACTAGCGAAGGAGGCTATAGAACAGGTCCCGGTAAAAGACAGAGAGTCAGGTTTTTACAGCCGATACTTCTTAGTTCCAAAAAAGGATGGAGGGTTGCGTCCCATATTAGATCTTCGCCATCTGAATCGCACAGTCAAGAGACTAAAATTCAAGATGTTGACGTTAAGTCAGATTGTGACTCAAATCAGATCCGAGGACTGGTTTGTCACAATAGATCTAAAGGACGCATACTTCCATGTCTCCATCCTTCCACAACACAGGAAGTTCCTGAGGTTCGCTTTCGGGGGGCAAAGCGTACCAATATCGGGTTCTTCCGTTCGGTCTAGCTCTTTCACCCCGCACGTTCACGAAGTGCGTAGATGCAACGCTGGCCCCGCTCAGGCTGCAGGGGATACGCATTCTGAACTATATAGATGACTGGCTGATTTTAGCACAGTCAGAGGAAATGGCGGTTCGGCATCGAGATGTTGTCCTCGCTCATATCCAAAAGTTGGGGATGAGACTGAATGCCAAAAAGAGTGTGCTTTCTCCAGTACAGAGGACCACTTTTCTGGGCGTGGTTTGGGATTCAGTGACGATGCGGGCATGTCTTTCACCCGCTCACATCACTGCTATTCTATCAGTCGTGAAAAGAGTAAGGCTAGGCCAGTCACTCACTGTGAAACAGTTTCAAAAACTGTTGGGTCTGATGGCAGCAGCGTCCAACGTGATACCTTTTGGCCTGCTGTACATGAGACCCTTACAGTGGTGGCTCAGGACCAAAGGGTTTTCCCCGAGGGGGAATCCTTTTCGTATGATCAAGATCACGCGGCGGTGCGTCCGCGCCTTGGTTATATGGAAGAAAAATTGGTTCCTGTCCCAGGGACCTGTGTTAGGAGCTCAGTGTCGTCGAGTTACTCTCACGACAGATGCTTCTCTCACAGGCTGGGGAGCGGTAATGGAAGGCCGCTCTGCTCAGGGTCTGTGGAGGGACCATCAGCTCTCGTGGCACATAAATTGCCTGGAGATGATGGCTGTCTTCAATGCGTTGAAGTTCTTCCTCCCAGACCTGAGAGGCCATCATGTGTTGTTCCGGACAGACAACACATCGGTGGTCTCTTATATAAATTGACAGGGGGGTCTGCGTTCACGTCCACTATGCAAACTGGCGCACCAGATCCTCCTGTGGTCCCTGGGGAAGTTACTCTCCTTGAGGGCAATCTATATCCCGGGGACCCAGAATATAGGAGCAGACATCCTGTCGAGACAGGGGCTGAGGCCAGGGGAATGGAGACTTCACCCAGAGGTGGTGAAGCTCATTTGGGAGATATATGGCCAAGCAGAGGTGGATCTGTTTGCGTCTCAGGATACGACGCACTGTCAACTTTGGTTCTCCCTGACGCATCCAGCTCCTCTGGGACTGGATGCCATGGTACAGATGTGGCCGAGGCTGCGTCTGTACGCATTTCCCCCAGTTGTTCTGCTCCAGGGAGTTCTGGAGAAAATTTGCCGGGAAGGGATAAGTCTACTGCTAGTAGCACCTTACTGGCCGAGCCGGATTTGGTTCTCGGACTTTGTACCTCTGCTCGATGGCTCACCTTGGAAGATTCCGATCAGGAGGGATCTTCTATCTCAGGCGGAGGGCTCGATATTTCACCCCCGCCCAGAAATGTGGAACCTGTGGGTTTGGCCTCTGAGGGGGCCAAGCTCATAGAATCTGGTCTCTCAACTGAGGTTGTAGAGACCATCCTTAGCTCCAGAGCTCCCTCCACCAGGAAACTTTATGCCCTGAAGTGGAAAGTGTTCACTTCTTGGTGTCAAGAACGACAGCTAGATCCAGTTAACTGCCCTATTGGTTCAGTGCTAGATTTTCTACAAGATCGTTTCTCTTCTGGGTTGACCCCTTCTACACTAAAAGTGTATGTGTCTACCATTTCGGCTTACCATGCCCATGTGGATGGTACCAATGTGGGGAAGAACCCATTAGTAATCCGTTTCCTGCGTGGCACCCTAAGGCTGAGGCCTACAGTGCGCACTAGAGTTCCTGCTTGGGATTTGGCTATCGTGTTGGAAAGTTTATCATCGGCTCCGTTTGAGCCACTGGATACCATCTCAGAAAAGCTTCTGACTCTAAAAACTGTTTTCCTTCTTGCCATGTCCTCCTTAAAGAGAGTAGGAGACCTTCAGGCCCTATCTATATCCCCCACGTGCTTGGAATTTGCACCGGGGATGGTCAAGGCTTTCCTTTACCCTAGAGTAGGGTATATCCCGAAAGTACTGACCAATGTTCCACGGCCTATAGTGCTGCAGGCTCTCTGTCCTCCTCCATTTGAGAACTCGGACCAGGAAAAGTTGAACCTTGTATGTCCAGTGCGAGCACTGGACGCTTATGTCCACAGAGCTGCCCTGTGGAGAAAAGCGGATCAACTGTTTGTCTGTTTTGGGCCGCATAACAGGGGTCGCCCTGCATCCAAACAGACAATGAGCAAGTGGATAGTCGAGGCTATTTCATTGGCTTATGAGTTTTCTGGCCAGCAATGCCATTTAGCTGTCAGAGCTCACTCTACGAGGAGTATGGCAGCCTCCAAGGCCTTGATTTCTGGAGTTTCCCTTAAAGAAGTCTGTGACGCGGCCGGTTGGTCCTCGCCACTCACCTTTGTCAGATACTACGATCTTGACCTGGACGCAGCTCCAGGTTCCTCAGTGCTTCTGTCATGAGTGTGCCACAGTTTCTCACAACAGGCATTTTGGTATTATGGCGTTTTGGTATATCGTTCCCAAAGCGATCCTATTGGACGCAGTGTGGAGTTCCCTCGAAAGGGAACGTCTCAGGTTATGACTATAACCATAGTTCCCTGAGAAGGGAACGAGACACTGCGTCCCTTTGCCATACTCCCTGCATCCCTGTGATCGATTTGCTTCGGCAGTTTAGCTGAAGCCGGTCTGGCCGGATGTGTATTTATCCTCTCCTGGTCGTGACGTCACCCGCCCGTGACGTTCACTCTCGCCATTGGCTAAGTTGACATCCGTGCATTAGACGCAATCACGCTGACGGCTTTCCCAAAGCGATCCTATTGGACGCAGTGTCTCGTTCCCTTCTCAGGGAACTATGGTTATAGTCATAACCTGAGACGACTTCTGGCCAAAGAGCATTCAATCTTGAACTTTCTACTTTGAACTTTTGAACATTTCATACATTATTATTGACTCCTTCTGATGTTAAGTCTCTCATACAGAAGTCCATATTAGACCTACTGAACATATTTCTGGAAAATTAGTCCTCGATCATGAACTTCCTTTACATAGTGACTCCATCTGATGTTAGATAAGCCAGACAGTAGTCCATATTTGACCGACTGAACATACTTCTGGCCAAAAGATTATTCAACACTGAAGTTTTTTTTATATACTCAATTACGCCTTCTGATGTCACTTCAGCCATATAGAAGTCTATATTTGACCTACTGAACATATTTCTGGCCCAAGAATACTTGATCTTGAACTTTCTATAAAAACTCACAGACTACTGATTTTATTTCAGCCATACAGAAATCCATATTAGACCTACTTAAAAAAAAAGAAATTGTCCTCAGAGTCCTCGATCACAAGTTTTTTATACTCTTGCTCTTTGCCTCACTCTGATGTTACTTCAGCCATACATGAGCCCATGTTTGACCAACTGAAAATATTTCTGGCAAATTATTCCTCTATCATGAACTTTCTATACACAGTCATTGACTTTATCTGATATTACGTCAGCCAAACAGTAGTCCATATTTGACCCACTGAACAAATTTCTGGCAAATTAGTCCTTGATAATGAATTTTGTATACATGCTTATTGACTCCATCTGATGTTAGATAAGCCAGACAGTAGTCCATATTTGACCAAACGAACATATTTCTGGCCCAAGAGTATTCAATCTTGAACTTTCAATACATATTCATTGATTCACTCTGATGTTACTTCAGCCATATATGAACCCATTTTGACTTACTGAACAAATTTCTGGCAAATAAGTCCTCGACGAAGAAATTTCTATACAGACTCATTGGCTCCTTTGGTTGTAAGATCAGACAGACAGAAGTCAATATTTGACCTACTGAACATATTTCTGGCCAAAGAGTACTCGATCTTGAACTTTTTATATTTACCTAATGACGCCTTCTGATATCACATTAGCCATACTGTGGTCCATATTTGACCAAATTAACATATTTCTGGCCCAAGAGTATTCCATCTTGAACTTTTTTTTAATACATATTCATTGATTCACTCTGATGTTCCTTCAGCCATATATGAACCCATTTTGACCTACTGAACAAATTTCTGGCAAATAAGTTCTCAACGATGAAATTTCTATTCAGACTCATTGGCTCCTTCTGTTGTTAGATCAGACAGACAGAAGTTAATATTTGACCTACTGAACATATTTCTGGCAAATTAGACCTCAATCTTGAACTCTCTAAACTGACTCATTGACTCCTGCTGAATTTATTTCAGCCATACAGAAGTCCATATTAGACCTACTTAAAATGATTTTTGTCCCAAGAGTCCTCGATCATGAATTTTGTATACATATTCTGATGTTACTTCACCCATACATTAGCCTATGTTTGACCTACAGAACACAACTCTTGCAAATCAGACCTTGACAGTAAACTTTTTAAACATACTCATTGACTCCTTATACGTCAGCCATAGAGTTTTGCATATTTGACCTGAAGAACATATTTCTGGCCAAAGAGTATTCAATCTTGAACTTTCTACTTTGAACTTTTGAACGTTTCATTTAGACCGACTGAACATATTTCTGGCAAATTAGTCCTCGATCATAAACTTTCTATACACACACACTTTATCTGATATTATGTCAGCCAGACAGTAGTCCATATTTGACCTACTGAACAAATTTCTTGCCAAAGAGTACCTGATCATGAACTTTATATACATGCCTCACTCTGATGTTTACTCAAGAGAATTGCATATTTGACCTAATGGACATATTTCTAAGGATATTAGTCCTCGATCATGAACTTCCTATACATACTCATTGAACCCTTTGATTTTATTTCATTCAGACAGTAGTCCATATTAGACTTACTAAACATATTACTGGATAAAGAGTATTTGATATTGAACTTTTTATATGTACTCATTGAAGCCTTCTGATGTCAGATCAGCCATATAGAAGTCCATATTTATGTCCTAAAGTTTTTTCTGTCCCAAGAATCTTTGATCATGAACTTTCTACACATACTTGTTGCCTCAGTATGATGTCAATTCAGCCATATTTCTGGAAAATCAGCCCTCGATCATGAACTTTTTATACATACATATTGACTGCTTTTGATGATACGTCAGCAATAGAGTATTGCATATTTGACCTAATGGACATATTTCTGGCAAATTTGTCCTCAATCATGAACTTTCTATACATGCTCATTGACTTTTTGAGTGTTTTTGTTAGATCATCCAGACAGTAGTCAATATTAGGTCTTCTGAACATATTTCTGGCCAAAAAGTATTTGATATTGAACTTTTTATATATACTCATTGATGCCTTCTGATGTCACATCAGTCATATAGATATCCATACTGTATTTGACCTACTGAACATATTTCTGACCCAAGAGTCCTCAATCATGAATTTTCTCTACAAACTCATTTTTTCCTTCTGATGTTACATCAGACCGATAGTAGTCCATATTTGCCATGATGAACATATTTCTGGCCCAAGATTACTCGATCTTGAACTTTCTGTACAGACTCATTGACTCCTTCTGATGTTACATCAGACCGATAATAGTCCATATTTGCCATGATGAACATTTTTCTGGCCCAAGAGTACTCGATGTTGAACTTTCCATACATTTTCATTGACTCAAGAACAGTAGTCCATATTAGACCTACTTTTTACATTTTTTCTATCCAGACACCTTGAACATGAACTTTTTGTACATATTCATGGCGTCACTCTGATGTTACTTTAGCCATACATGGGCCCATGTTTGACCTACTGAACATTTTTCTGGCCCAAGAGTACTCGATGTTGAACTTTCCATACATTTTCATTGACTCAAGAACAGTAGTCCATATTAGACCTACTTTTTATATTTTTTTCTATCCAAAGAGTCCTCGATCATGAACATTCTATACATATTCATTGACTCCTTCTGCTGATAGGTCAGCTACAAAAAAGTGCATATGTGACGTAATGAACATTTGTCTGGGCAAAAAGTACTTGATCTTGAACTTTCTATACACACTTATTGACTCCTTCTGATGTTACATCGGACAGAAAGTAGTCCATATTTGACTTACTGAACATATTTCTGGCTCAAGAGTCCTCGATCATGAACAGTCTACACGTACTCATTGATTCTGATGATATGTGAGCCATACAGAAGTCCATATTTGACTTATTGAACATATTTCTGGCAAATGAGTGCCCAATCATGAACATTCAAAACATAATAATTCACTATTTCTGATTTTACATCACCCATACAGAAGGCCAAATTTGACCTCCTGACATATTTCTGGCCAAAGAGAACTCGATATTTAACTTTCTGTTTCTACTTATTGACTCCTTCTGATGATACGTCAGCCATAGATTAGTCCATATGTGACTTAATGAACATATTTCTGGCCAAAGAGTACTTGATCTTGAACTTTCTAAATATACGCTTCGCTTCTTTCTGATGTTACATCAGCCATAGAGAAGCCCATATTTGACCTACTAAACATATTTTTGGCCAAAGAGTGCTGAAGTAACATCAGAGAGAGGCAAAGAGTATGTTTAAAAAAAAGTTTGAGAACGCTTGGGACGAAAAATTTAAGTAAGTTTAATATGAAAGTACATAAAGTTCAAGATCAAGTGCTCTTGAGCCAAAACATATTCTTACATATTCAGGTTCTTTTGGAACAATATGGACTATGGTCTGTCTGATGTAACATCAGAAGGAGTCAATGAGTCTGTTTAGAAATTTCATGATCAAGGACTAATTTCCCAGAATTATGTTCAATAGGTCAAAAACGGGCTCATATATGGCTGAAGTAAGGCTATGAGTGTGTACAGAAAGTTCTTGATCAAGGACTCTTGGAACATAATTTTTTTTTTATCAAGTTTAATATGGACTTCTGTATGGCTGGCATATCATCAGAAGCAGTGAATGAGTATGTATGAAAAGTTTATTATCGAGGACTAATTTGCCTGAAATATGTTCAGTAGGTCAAATATGGGCTCATGTACTTCTGAAGTAACATTAGAGTGAGGCAATGAGAATGTATAGAAAGTTCATGATTGAGGACTTTTGGGACAGAAAAAAAAAATGTAGGTGTAAGGTATAATATGGACTTCTGTGTGAGTGAAGTAATTTCAGATGGAGTCAACGGTAATGTCTAAAAAGTTCAAGATTGGGCCAGAAGTATGTTCATTAGGTCAAATATGTACTATCTCTCGGATATAACATAAAAAGGAGTCAACGAGTCTGTATAGAAAGTTCATGATCGAGGACTCTTAGGCAAGAAATATGTTTAGTAGGTCAAATATGCAATACTCTATGACGTATCATCAGAAGGAGTCAATGAGTTTGTATAAACAGTTCATGATCAAGGACTAATTTGCCAAAAATATGTTCAGTAGGTCAAACATGGGCACATGTATGGCTGAAGTAACGTCAGAGTGAGGCAATGAGTGTGTATAGAAAGTTCATGATTGAGGACTCTTGGGACAAATTAGTTTTAAGTATGTCTAATATAGAATTCTGTTTGGCTGAAATAAAATCAGAGGGAGTCAATGAGCATGTATAGAATGTTCAAGATTGAGGACTAATTTGCCAGAAATAGTTTCAGTAGGTCAGACTGATGTATGGCTGAAGTAACACCAGAGTGAGGCAAAGAGCAAGGAGTATACAAAACTCATGATCGAGAACTCCTGGGACAATTTTTTTTTTTTAAGCAAGTCTAATATCGATTTCTGTATGGCTGAAATAAAATCAGGAGTCCGTGAGTTTGTATAGAAAGTTCAAGATTAAGTACTTTTGGGCCAGAAATATGTCCTTTAAGTCAAATATGCAATACTCTATGGCAGACATAACATCAGAAGGAGTCAGTGAGTATGTTTAAAAAGTTCATGAGCAAGGACAAATTTACCAGAGATATGTTCTGTAGGTCAAACACAGACTCATGTATGGATGAAGTAACATCAGAGTGAGGCAAAGAGTATGTATACAAAATACGTGATCTCTTGGGACAAAATCTAATTTTAAGTAGGTCTAATATATGGACTTCAGTGTGGCTGAAATAAATTCAGAAGGAGTCAATGAGTCAGTTTAGAAAGTTCAAGATTTAGGTCTAATTTGCCAGAAATATGTTAGGTCAGATATTGACTTCTGTCTGTCTGATTTAACAACCGAAGGAGACAATGAGTCTGTATAGAAATTTAATCGTTGAGGACTTATTTGCCAGAAATTTGTTCAGTAGGTCAAAATGGGTTCATATATGGCTGAAGTAACATCAGAGTGAATCAATGAATATGTATTGAAAGTTCAAGATTGAATACTCCTGGGCCAGAAATATGTTCATTAGGTCAAATATGTACTACTTCCTCTCGGATATAACATCAAAAGGAGTCAACGAGTCTGTATAGAAAGTTCATGATCGAGGACTCAGGCCAGAAATATGTTTAGTAGGTCAAATATGCAATACTCTATGACAGTGGTTCCCAAACCTGTCCTGAAGGACCCCCAGCACTGCACATTTTGGATGTCTCTCTCATCTAACACACCTGATTCAAATCATGAGCTCATTAGTAGAGACTGCAAGACCTGAAGTAGGTGTGTCAGATAAGGGCGACATACAAAATGTGCAGTGCTGGGGGTCCTTCAGGACAGGTTTGGGAACCACTGCTCTATGACGTATCATCAGAAGGAGTCAATGAGTTTGTATAAACAGTTCATGATCAAGGACTAATTTGCCAGAAATATGTTCAGTAGGTCAAACATGGGCACATGAATGTGTACAGAAGTGAGGCAATGAATGTGTATAGAAAGTTCATGATTGAGGACTCTTAGGACAAAAAAACATTTTAAATAGGTCTAATATGGACATTTGAATGGCTGAAATAAAATCAGGAGTTAATGAGTGTATAGAAAGTTCATGAGCAAGAACAAATTTACCAGAGATATGTTTTGTAGCTCAAACATTGGCTCATGTATGGTTGAAGTAACATCAGAGTGAGGCAAGGAGTATGTATACAAAATACATGATCTCCTGGGACAAAAACCAATTTTAAGGTTATTAATCATTAGGTCAAACATGCAATACTCTTTGACTGACGTATCATCAAAAGGCGTCAATAGTTATATATAAAATTTCAAGATCGAGTACTCTTTGGACAGAAATATGTTCATTAGGTCTAATATGGACTACTGTGCGGATTATCTAACATCGGCTGGAGTCAATGAGTATGTATAAGAAGTTCATGATTGAGGGAGGACTAGTTTACTCTTTGGCTAGAAATATCTCCTTTATGTCAAATATGCAATACTCTTTGGCTGACGTGTTATCATGTTTCAATGAGTTTTTAAAAAGTTCTTGATCACAGAAAGTTCATGATCGAGGATGCTAGGTCAGAAAAAATTTAAGTAGTTCTAATATATACTTCTGTATGGCTGAAATACATGTATTTATTATACTTTTTCTTTTTTGTATTAAAGAAGTATATGTGCCGTTGCATTGCAAAGCTTACAAGAATTTAGTTTTTGCATTGAAGAGAAAACACAACTTATTTTCCAATTTCATGGCAGTACACTGAATAGAAAAAAACATAACACACATGTAATATAATAACAAACTAATTTCGTCTGTGCAATGAAGAGATAACATAGCGGTATTGCATAAGTTTTAAATTATTAATTTATGCTTTAAAGACGTAACATATATGTGCTGTATCATTATATTGCATAAGAGTTATATTGTATACAAGAACTAAGTTCTTGCTTCTGCACTGAAGAGACAACACATAACATTATGTGGTTTTGCGATGAATGAAGTAACTCATCCGTTATGCATTGAGATAACACATAATATTTGCAATGCATTGCAGTAACTTATTTCGTTGTACAGTAAAGAGACTGCATTACATACCAGAAATAACTATTTCCTTTGTGCATTGAAGAGAAATCAAATCACATATGCTGTTGCAATTCAAAAAATACAACAATTAACGGTTTCATTGCATTGCATACAAAAAACAACGGTAACACTTTAGAATAATGGTCCGTCATTAATAAGTAACTATGCAGGAAGTAATGCAGGACTAATGAGTAGTACTACATTAACACTTCAGCTACTACTATTAACTATTATAGAAACCAGCTCAACTAATCAGTAAGTAATATCAAATTTAGGACTAAGAAAGTTCCTTATTAGCTAATCAATAATTAGAAAATGAGATTGGCATCATTAAGAACTAATAGGTAACTATGAGAAATTGTAAAGAATTACTAGTTAATTACTAATTACCGAGATGTGAGCAATTGTCTTTTTTTACTCTGAATATAGTCATGAAATGCATCATTAATTACTNGCATTGAGATAACACATAATATTTGCAATGCATTGCAGTAACTTATTTCGTTGTACAGTAAAGAGACTGCATTACATACCAGAAATAACTATTTCCTTTGTGCATTGAAGAGAAATCAAATCACATATGCTGATAAACATCTTTATCACTTTAAAATAATGGTCCAGATCTCTAGTAGTTCTTGAAGATTGTCCTTTTTTACTCTCAACGTGGTCATAAAATGCATCATTAATTACTCAAGTATCTAGTCATTCTTCAAGAACTACTTGAAGATGTTTTTCACTTTAAAATAATGGTCCAGATCACTAGTAGTTACTGCATAGTGACTAGGTAACACTTGAGTAATTAATGATGCATTTTATGACTATATTCAGAGTAAAATTGATGACTGATTACGTCTCAGACACACGATGATGTTCTTTACAATTTGTCTGTTAGTTAATAGTTATTAATGATGGTAATCTCATTAGGTCATTATTGATTAGCTAATAAGGAACTATCTTCTAAATTTGATATTACTTACTGATTAGTTAAGCTTGTTTCTATATTAGTTAATAGAAGTAGCTAAAGTGTTAATGTAGTACTACTCATTAGTCCTGCATTACTTCCTGCATAGTTACTTACTAATGACGGACCATTATTCTAAAGTGTTACCCTTATTCCTATTGCATTGAAGAGATAACACATAACGAGTGGTGTTGCGATGAATGAACTAACGCATCCGTTATGCATTGAGATTAATACATAACATGTGCATTGCATTAGTTTTGCAGTGGAGATAACACGACAGGTGCTTGTTGCGCTGCGTTGCAGAAGAACTAACTATCAATGCATTGCATGCAATAGTTAACTTATTACGCTGTGAATAGAAGAAAGTTATGCACTGTTTCTTTGCACTGTGTACAAAAACGAACTTATTCCTATTGCATTGAAGAGATAACACATAACGTGTGGTGTTGCGATAAATGAACTAACGCATTCATTGCATTGCAGTAAGTCATTACGTTTCGCAGTGACTAGATAACAAACAGGTGCTTGTTGCACTGCGTTGCATACAATAATTAACTTTTCCTCTGTGCATGGAAGAGAAAACAAATCACATATGCCGCTGCATTGCAATGCATCAAGAACTGTTTCAGTGCATATAATAGTTAACGAATAGAAGAAATTAATTAAACATTTTCTGCTGTTGCATTTGCAATGCATAAAACTAACATGTAAGTTATGCACTGTTTACCTGCATTGTATACAAGAACTAACTTATTGCTTATGCATTGAAGATATAACACAAAACATGTGTGGTGTTGCGAAGAGTGAACTAATTCATCCGCGATGCATTGAGATTTAACATATAACATGTGCATTGCATTGCAGTAACTTAATCCGTTATGCAGTGTAGAGATAACATGACAGGTGCTTGTTGCACAGCGTTGCATACAAGAACTATTTCCTTTGTGCATGGAAGAGAAAACAAATCACATATGCTTTTGCATTGCAATGCATCAAGAACTGTTTCAGTGCATTGCATACAATAATTAACTTATGTTTGT
>RJVU01058569.1:3742-44495 GCA_003731715.1 Anabarilius grahami | reverse complement strand
TGAAGTAACATCAGAGTGAGGCAAAGGGTATGTATACAAAATACATGATCTCTTGGGATAAAATCTAATTTTAAGTAGGTCTAATATGGACTTCTGTATGGCAGAAATAAATTCAGAAGCTGTCAATGAGTCAGTTTAGAAAGTTCAAAATTGAAGTCTTATTTTCCAGAAATATGTTCAGTAGGTCAGATATCGACTTCTGTCTGTCTGATCTAACAACCGAAGGAGCCAATGAGTCTGTATAGAAATGTCATCGTTGAGGACTTATTTGCCAGAAATTTGTTCAGTAAGTCAAAATGAGTTCATATATGGCTGAAGTAACATCAGAGTGAATCAATGAATATGTATTGAAAGTTCAAGATTGAATACTCCTGGGCCAGAAATATGTTCATTTGGTTAAATATGGACCACAGTATGGCTAATGTGATATCAGAAGGCGTCATTAAATAAATATAAAAATATCGAGATCGTGTACTCTTTGGCAAGAAATATGTTCAATAGGTCAAACATGGACTTCTGTATAGCTGATTTAATATCAGAAGGCGTCAATGAGTATATATAAAAAGTTCAATATCCAATTCTCTTTGCCCAGAAATATGTTCAGTGGGTCTAATGTTGACCTGTATAGGTGAAGCAACATCAGTAGGAGTCAATAGTAATGTATGAAATGTTCAAAAGTTCAAAGTAGAAAGTTCAAGATTAAATGCTCTTTGGCCAGAAATATGACCTTTAGGTCAAATATGCAAAACTCTATGGCTGACGTATAAGGAGTCAATGAGAATGTTTAAAAAGTTTATTGCCAAGGTCTAATTTGCAAGAGATGTGTTCTGTACATCAAATAAAGCCTCATGTATGGGTGAAGTAACATCAGAGTATGTATAAAAAAATTCATGATCGAGGACTCTTGGGACAAAAATCATTTGAAGCAGGTCTAATTGGACTTCTGTATGGCTGAAATAAAATCAGGAGTTAATGAGTATGTATAGAAAGTTCATGAGCAAGGACAAATTTACCAGAGATATATTCTGTAGGTCAAACTTAGGTTCATGTACGGTTGAAGTAACATCAGAGTGAGGCAAAGGGTATGTATACAAAATACATGATCTCTTGGGATAAAATCTAATTTTAAGTAGGTCTAATATGGACTTCTTGTATGGCTGAAATAAATTCAGAAGGTGTCAATGTCAGTCAGTTTAGAAAGTGCAAGATTGAGGTCTAATTTTCCAGAAATATGTCCATTAGGTCAAAAATGCCATACTGGATAGTTGACCTTTCATCTAAAGGAGTCAATGAGTATGTGTAAAAAGTTCATGATCGAGGACTAATTTGCCAGGAATATGTTCAATAGGTCAAACATGGACTTCTGTATAGCTGATTTAGTATCAGAAGGTGTCAATGAGTATATATAAAAAGTTCAATATCCAATTCTCTTTGCCCAGAAATATGTTCAGTAGGTCTAATGTTGACCTGTATACGTGAAGCAACATCAGTAGGAGTCAATAGTAATGTAAAAAAGTTCAAGATCGCATAAACATATATCCATTAGTTCAAATATCCAATTCTCTATGGCTGACGTATCATTAGAAAGTATCAATGAGTTTGTATAAACAGTTCATTATCAAGGACTAATTTGCAGAAATTTGTTCAGTAGGTCAAATATGGACTACTGTCTGGCTGACGTAATATCAGATAAAGTCAATGAGTGTGTATGGAAAGTTCATGATCGGGGAGTAATTTGCCAGAAATATTTTCAGTTGGTCAAACATGGGCTCATGTATGGCTGAAGTAACATCAGAGTGAGGCAAAGAGCAAGAGAATAAAAAACTCATGATCGAGGACTCTGAAGACAATTTATTTTTATGTTTTTAATTTATTTTTTATTTTTTAAGTACACTCTAAAAACTGCTGGGTTAAATATGGACAAAACCAGGGATTGGGTTGTTTTCACCCAGCCATTTTTTTCAACCAATTTTTGATTTATGTTTTTAGCCAGCAATATAGTAATATAGTAAAAGGCGTGTTTTTGCTCACCCCCAAATAGGGGCAAATTTGTGGGGTATTTTAAGCTGAAACTTGACCAGACCAGAGACTTATATTACATCATGTGAAAGAGGGCATAATAGGTGCCTTTTAACCCAACCTGCTGGGTTTGTCCATATTTTACCCAGCTTGGGTTTTTTTAACCCAGCATTTTTTAGAGTGTAGGTCTAATATGGATTTCTGTATGGCTGAAATAAAATCAGTAGTCCGTGAGTTTGTATAGACCGTTCAAGATCGAGTACTGTTGGGCCAGATATATGTTCAGTAGGTCAAATATAGACTTCTATATGGCTGAAGTGACATCAGAAGGCGTCATTGAGTATATAAAAAAAACTTCAGTGTTGAATAATCTTTTGGCCAGAAGTATGTTCAGTCGGTCAAATATGGACTACTGTCTGGCTTATCTAACATCAGATGGAGTCAATAAGTATGTATAGGAAGTTCATGATCAAGGACTAATTTGCCAGTACTATGTTCAGTAGGTCTAATATGGACTTCTGTATGAGAGACTTAACATCAGAAGGAGTCAATAATAATGTATGAAATGTTCAAAAGTTCAAATTAGAAAGTTCCAGATTGAATACTCTTTGGCCAGAAATATGTCCTTTAGGTCAAATATGCAAAACTCTATGGCTGACGTATAAGGAGTCAATGAGTATGTTTAAAAAGTTTATTGTCAAGGTCTAATTTGCAAGAGATGTGTTCTGTAGGTCAAACAAAGCCTCATGTATGGGTGAAGTAACATCAGAGTATGTATACAAAATTAATGATCGAGGACTCTTGGGACCAAAATCATTTGAAGTAGGTCTAATATGGACTTCTGTATGGCTGAAATAAAATCAGGAGTTAATGAGTATGTATAGAAAGTTCATGAGCAAGGACAAATTTACTAGAGATATATTCTGTAAGTCAAACTTAGGTTCATGTATGGTTGAAGTAACATCAGAGTGAGGCAAAGAGTATGTATACAAAATACGTGATCTCTTGGGATAAAATCTAATTTTAAGTAGGTCTAATATGGACTTCTGTATGGCTGAAATAAATTCAGAAGGTGTCAATGTCAGTCAGTTCAAGATTGAGGTCTAATTTTCCAGAAATATGTTCAGTAGGTCAAATATTGACTTCTGTCTGTATGATCTAACAACCGAAGGAGCCAATGACCAACTTAACATATTTCTGGCAAATTAGAAATATGTCATTGAGATAACACATAATATTTGCAATGCATTGCAGTAACTTAATCCGTTGTACAGTGAAGAGACTGCATTACATACCAGAAAGAACTCTTTCCTTTGTGCATTGAAGAGAAATCAAATCACATATGCTTTTGCAATTCAATAAATACAAGAATTAACGGTTTCATTGCATTGCATACAAAAAACAACTTATTACGTTATGCATAGAATAAATTAATGTGCTGTTGCATTACAATGCATACACGAACTAACATGAAAGTTATGCACTGTTGCCTTTATTGTATACAAAAACTAACTTATTGTATATACATTGAAGAGATAATGTGTGGTGTTGCAAAACTGACTCATCCGTTTTTCACTGACATTAACACATAACATATGCATTGCATTGCAGTAAATTATTCCGTTTTGCACTGAATACATAACAAAACAGGTGATTGTTGCGCTGCGTTGCATACAAGAACTAACTTTTCCTTTGTACATTGAAGAAAAAACAAATCACATATGCTGTTGCATTGCAATGCATACAAGAACTAACATGTAAGTTATATACTGTTTCCTTGCAGTGTATACAAAAACTAACTTATTCCTCATGCATTGAAGAGATAACACAAAAGACGTTGTGTTGCGATGAATGAACAAATTCATCAGTTATGCATTGAAGAGATAACACATAACATACATTGAATTGCAGTAACTCAAACCGTTGTGCAGTGCAGAGATAACGTGCATTCCATGGCAGTAACTTAATCCGTTTTGCAGTGAAGCGATAACACAACACGGCATTGCGTAAAAGAACTTACTCTTTCCTTTGTGCATTGAAGAGAAAACAAATCAAATATGCTGTTGCATTGCAATGAATGTAAGAGCTAACTGTTTCATTGCATTGGACACAATAATTAACTTATGTTGTGCATAGAAGAAATTAATATAACATATATATGCTGTTGCATTTCAATGCCTTCAAGAAATAACATGTAAATTATGCACTGTTTCCTTGCAAAGAATACAAAAACTAACTTATTCCTATTGCATTGAAGAGATAACATATAACGAGTGGTGTTGCGATGAATGAACTAACGCATCCGTTATGCATTGAGATTAACAAATAACGTGCATTGCATTAGTTTTGCAGTAAAGAGATAACACGACAGGTGCTTGTTGTACTGCGCTGCATACAAGAAAGAACACGTACATGCTGTTGCATTGCAAGGCATCAAGAACTGTTTCAGTGCATTGCATACAATAATTAACTTATGCTTGTGCATAGAAGAAATTAATATAACAAATATGTGCTGTTGCATTTCAATGCCTTCAAGAAATAACATGTACGTTATGCACTGTCTTCTTGCAATGAATACAAAAACTAACTTATTCCTATTGCATTGAAGAGATAACACATAACGAGTGGTGTTGCGATGAATTAACTAATGCATCCGTTATGCATTGAGATTAACACATAACATGTGCATTGCATTAGAGTTGCAGTGAATAGATAACACGACAGGTGCTTGTTGCGCTGCGTTGCAGAAGAACTAACTCTTTCCTTTGTGCATGGAAGAAAAAACAAATCACATGTGATGATGCATTGCAAGGCATCAAAAACTGTTTCACTGCATTGCGTACAATAGTTAGCTTATTAAACTGTGAATAGAATACATTGATATTGTAAGGCTTGATTTTCCTGTTAAACGGAAACTCAGATCAAGCATCCTGCAATAAAGCAATAAAATTTGCATAGAGAAGAAAATCTCAAAGAAGTGNCTCCGAAAAAAAAACCTGATTTCGGCCCAAAGGACAGCGTCACCTTAATTCACAAATCATGGAGAATGATATTCTGTATTATTTGCATGTCTATGACAGCGCACTGCCTATTTATAGCCAACAGAAATCTGAATATCAAACCGCAAACTATCTTTACTGCGGTCTTGTAACGCTGCGTTGCAGAAGAACTAACTATCAGTGCATTGCATGCAATAGTTAACTTATTACGCTGTGAATAGAAGAAAGTTATGCACTGTTTCCTTGCATTGTGTACAAAAACTAACTTATTCCTATTGCATTGAAGAGATAACACATAACGTGTTATTCCGTTTCGCAGTGAATAGATAACAAAACAGGTGCTGGTTGCGCTGCGTTGCATCCAAGATCTAACTTTTCCTTTGTGCTTTGAAGAGAAAACAAATCAAATATGCTGTTGCATTGCAAGGCATCAAGAACTGTTTCAGTGCATTGCATACAATAATTAACTTTTGCATAGAAGAAATTAATATAACATATATGTGCTGCTGCATTTCAATGCCGTCAAAAAAAAAACATGTAAGTTATGCACTGTTTCTTTGCAATGAATACAAAAACTATTGAATACAAAATGAATACAATTTGCAATGAATTTGCAATGAATACAAAATTCCTATTGCATTGAAGAGATAACGCAAGACGAGTGGTGTTGCGATGAATGAACAAACGCATCCGTTATGCATTGAGATTAACACATAACAGTTGCATTGCATTAGTTTTGCAGTGAAGAGATAACACGACAGGTGCTTGTTGTACTGCGTTGCATACAAGAACGAACACGTATATGTTCAGAACGTCAGAACTGTTTCAGTGCATTGCAAAGAATAGTTAACTTATGTTGTGCATAGAAGAAAGTTTCCTTGCATCGTGTACAAAAACGAACTTTTTCCTATGGCATTGAGATTAACACATAACATATGCATTGCATTGCAGTAACTTAATCCGTTTTGCAGTGAAGAGATAACAGGACAGGTGCTTTTTGCAACGGCGTTGCATACAAGAACGAACACGTTTTCTTTTGTGCGTTGAAGAGAAAACAAATCACATATACCGTTGCATTGCAATGCATCAAGAACTGTTTCAGTCCATATAATAGTTAACTTATTACGCTGCGAATAGAAGAAATTAAAATAACATTTTCTGCTGTTGCAATGCAATGCATACAACTAACATGTAGTTATGCACTGTTTACTTGCATTGTATACAAGAACTAACTTATTGCTTATGCAATGAAGAGATTACACATAACATATGTGGTGTTGCGACGAGTGAACTAATTCATCCGAAATGCATTGAGATTTAACACATAACGTGCATTGCATTGCAGTTACTTAAAGCATTTTGCGGTGAAGAGATAACACGACAGACGCTTGTTGCACATTGTTGCATAGAACTAACTATTTCCTTTGTGCATCGAAGAGCAAACAAATCACATATGCTGTTGCATTGCAATGCATCAAGAACTGTTTCGGTGCATATAATAATTACATTATTATGCTGTGAATAGAAGAAATTAATATAACATTTGTGCTGTTGTATTGCAATACATACAAGAAATAACATGTAAGTTGTGCACTGTTTACTTGCATTGTATACAAGAACTAACTTATTCCTTTTGCTTTTAAGAGAAAACATAAAACACGTGATGTTGCAATGAATGAACTAACTCATCCGTTGTGCATATGTCTAACTTAACCTGATGTTAATAGAAAAGATAAAAAAATATACTGTTACATTACAATGAATACAAAAACGAAATCGTGCAAATGGTTATTGCATTTCATACACGACATCTCGTCGCAATTAGATCACATATGTGCTGTTACTTTGCAATGCATAAAGTGAAAGTGAAAAGTGAAAGTGAAGTGACATGTGGCCAAGTATGGTGACCCATACTCAGAATTTGTGCTCTGCATTTAACCCATCCAAGTGCACACACACAGCAGTGAACACACACAGCAGTGAACACACACCCGGAGCAGTGGGCAGCCATTGCTGCGGCACCCGGGGAGCAGTTGGGGGTACGGTGCCTTGCTCAAGGGTCTCACCTCAGTCGTGGTATTGAGGGTGGAGAGAGCGCTGGACATTCACTCCCCTCACCGACAATCCCTGCCGGACCTGAGACTCGAACCCATGACCTTTGGGTTACAAGTCCGATTCTCTATCCATTAGGCCACGACTGCCCCCTAAAACGATACATATGAGGTATGCGCTGTTTCATTGCATTGTATACAAGACCTAATGTATTCCTTTATGCAATAAAGAGACAACACATAACATTGCCGCTTTTGCATTGCAATAAATACATTAACTAATTAATTTCGTCTGTGCATAGAAGAGATAACATAGTGCATTTGCATTGCCGATCTAAATTATTCCGTTGTGCAATAAAGAGGTAAGACATACCATATGTGCTGTTTGCATTGCAATAAATAACTAATAACTGTGGCATTGCATTCAAAATATGAATTATTCAGTTGTGAAGTGAAGAATAACGTATAAGGCATGCTCTGTTTAATCGTAATGTCCCAACAACTAAGTTATTCCGTGGGGCATTGAAGCCATACAGTAGTCCATATTTGACCTACTGAACAAATTTCTGGCAAATTAGTCCTTGTAAATGAACTGTTTCTACAAACTTATTGATACTTTCTGATGATACATCAGCCATAGAGATTTGGATATTTGAACTAATGGATATATGTTTATTCGATCTTGAACTTTTTTACATTACTATTGACTCCGACTGATGTTGCTTCACCTATACAGGTCAACATTACACCAACTGAACATATTTCTGGGCAAACAGAATTGGATTTTGAACTTTTTATATATACTCATTAACGCCTTCTGATATTAAATCAGCTATACAGAAGTCCATGTTTGACCTATTGAACATATTTCAGGCCAAAGAGTACTCGATCTTGAACTTTTTATATTTATTTAATGACGCCTTCTGATATCACATTAGCCATACTGTGGTCCATATTAACATATTTCTGGCCCAGGAGTATTCAATCTTGAACTTTCAATACATATTCATTGATTCACTCTGATGTTACTTCAGCCCTATATGAACCCATTTTGACTTACTGAACAAATTTCTGGCAAATAAGTCCTCAACGATGAAATTTCTATACAGACTCATTGGCTCCTTCGGTTGTTAGATCAGACAGACAGGTCAATATTTGACCTACTGAACATATTTCTGGAAAATAAGACCTCAATCTTGAACTTTCAATACATATTCATTGATTCACTCTGATGTTACTTCAACCATACATGAACCTAAGTTGGACCTACAGAATGTATCTCTGGTAAATTTGTCCTTGCTCATGAACTTTCTATACATACTCATTAACTCCTTCTGATTTTATTACAGCCATACAGAAGTCCATATTAGACCTACTTCAAATGAATTTTGTCCCAAGAGTCCTCGATCATGAATTTTGTATACATACTCTGCTGTTACTTCACCCATACATGAGGCTTTGTTTGACGTACAGAACACATCTCTTGCAAATTAGACCTTGACAATAAACTTTTTAAACATATTCATTGACTCCTTATACATCAGCCATAGAGTTTTGCATATTTGACCTAAAGGACATAGTTCTGGCCAAAGAGCATTCAATCTTAAACTTTCTACTTTGAACTTTTGAACATTTCATACATTATTATTGACTCCTTCTGATGTTAAGTCTCTCATAAAGAAGTCCATATTAGACCTACTGAACATATTTCTGGCAAATTAGTCCTCGATCATGAACTTCCTATACATACTTATTGACTCCATCTGATGTTAGATAAGCCAGACAGTAGTCCATATTTGACCGACTAAACATACTTCTGGCCAAAAGATTATTCAACACTGAAGTTTTTTTTATATACTCAATGACGCCTTCTGATGTCACTTCAGCCATATAGAAGTCTATATGTGACCTACTGAACATATTTCTGGCCCAAGAGTACTCGATCTTGAACTTTCTATACAAACCGTCTCAGGTTATGACTATAACCATAGTTCCCTGAGAAGGGAACGAGACACTGCGTCCAATAGGATCGCTTTGGGAACGCCGTCAGCGTGATTGCGTCTGATGCACGTATGTCAATGTTATGCGGCCCAAAACAGACAAACAGTTGATCCGCTTTTCTCCACAGGGCAGCTCTGTGGACATAAGCATCCAGTGCTCGCACTGGACATACAAGGTTCAACTTTTCCTGGTCCGAGTTCTCAAATGGAGGAGGACAGAGAGCCTGCAGCACTATAGGCCGTGGAACATTGGTCAGTACTTTCGGGATATACCCTACTCTAGGGTAAAGGAAAGCCTTGACCATCCCCGGTGCAAATTCCAAGCACGTGGGGGATATAGATAGGGCCTGAAGGTCTCCTACTCTCTTTAAGGAGGACATGGCAAGAAGGAAAACAGTTTTTAGAGTCAGAAACTTTTCTGAGATGGTATCCAGTGGCTCAAACAGAGCCGATGATAAACTTTCCAACACGATAGCCAAATCCCAAGCAGGAACTCTAGTGCGCACTGTAGGGCTCAGCCTCAGGGTGCCACGCAGGAAACGGATTACTAATGGGTTCTTCCCCACAGTGGTACCATCCACATGGGCATGGTAAGCCGAAATAGTAGACACATACACTTTTAGTGTAGAAGGGGTCAACCCAGAAGAGAAACGATCTTGTAGAAAATCTAGCACTGAACCAATAGGGCAGTTAACTGGATCTAGCTGTCGTTCTTGACACCAAGAAGTGAAAACTTTCCACTTCAGGGCATAAAGTTTCCTGGTGGAGGGAGCTCTGGAGCTAAGGATGGTCTCTACAGCCTCAGTTGAGAGACCAGATTCTATGAGCTTGGCCCCCTCAGAGGCCAAACCCACAGGTTCCACATTTCTGGGCGGGGGTGAAATATCGAGCACTCCGCCTGAGATAGAAGATCCCTCCTGATCGGAATCTTCCAAGGTGAGCCATCGAGCAGAGCTACAAGGTCCGAGAACCAAATCCGGCTCGGCCAGTAAGGTGCTACTAGCAGTAGACTTATCCCTTCCCGGCGAATTTTCTCCAGAACTCCCTGGAGCAGAACAACTGGGGGAAACGTATACAGACGCAACCTCGGCCACGTCTGTACCATGGCATCCAGTCCCAGAGGAGCTGGATGCGTCAGGGAGAACCAAAGTGGACAGTGCGTCGTATCCTGAGACGCAAACAGATCCACCTCTGCTTGGCCATATATCTCCCAAATGAGCTTCACCACCTCTGGGTGAAGTCTCCATTCCCCTGGCCTCAGCCCCTGTCTCGACAGGATGCCTGCTCCTATATTCTGGGTCCCCGGGATATAGATTGCCCTCAAGGAGAGTAACTTCCCCAGGGACCACAGGAGGATCTGGTGCGCCAGTTTTCACCCATACATGATTTATATAAGAGACCACCGATGTGTTGTCTGTCTGGATCAACACATGATGGCCTCTCAGGTCTGGGAGGAAGAACTTCAATGCATTGAAGACAGCCATCATCTCCAGGCAATTTATGTGCCACGAGAGCTGATGGTCCCTCCACAGACCCTGAGCTGAGCGGCCTTCCATTACCGCTCCCCAGCCTGTGAGAGAAGCATCTGTCGTGAGAGTAGCTCGACGACACTGAGCTCCTAACACAGGTCCCTGGGACAGGAACCAATTTTTCTTCCATATAACCAAGGCGCGGACGCACCGCCGTGTGATCTTGATCATACGAAAAGGGTTCCCCCTCGGGGAAAACCCTTTGGTCCTGAGCCACCACTGTAAGGGTCTCATGTACAGCAGGCCAAAAGGTATCACGTTGGACGCGGCTGCCATCAGACCCAACAGTTTTTGAAACTGTTTCACAGTGAGTGACTGGCCTAGCCTTACTCTTTTCACGACTGATAGAATAGCAGTGATGCGAGCGGGTGAAAGACATGCCCGCATCGTCACTGAATCCCAAACCACGCCCAGAAAAGTGGTCCTCTGTACTGGAGAAAGCACACTCTTTTTGGCATTCAGTCTCATCCCCAACTTTTGGATATGAGCGAGGACAACATCTCGATGCCGAACCGCCATTTCCTCTGACTGTGCTAAAATCAGCCAGTCGTCTATATAGTTCAGAATGCGTATGCCCTGCAGCCTGAGCGGGGCCAGCACTGCATCTACGCATTTGGTGAACGTGCGGGGTGAAAGAGCTAGGCCGAACGGAAGAACCCGATATTGGTACGCTTTGCCCCCGAAAGCGAACCTCAGGAACTTCCTGTGTTGTGGAAGGATGGAGACATGGAAGTATGCGTCCTTTAGATCTATTGTGACAAACCAGTCCTCAGATCTGATTTGAGTCACAATCTGACTTAACGTCAACATCTTGAATTTTAGTTTCTTGACTGTGCGATTCAGATGGCGAAGATCTAATATGGGACGCAACCCTCCATCCTTTTTTGGAACTAAGAAGTATCGGCTGTAAAAACCTCTGACTTTTACAGGGACCTGTTCTATAGCCTCCTTCACTAGTAAGGTCTTTACTTCCTGTTCCATTATCAGAGCCTGCTCGGGATGCACTAATGTATGTAGCACCCCGTTGAATCGAGGTGGGCGTAACCCAAACTGAATCCTGTACCCTTTCTCTATCGTTTGCAGGACCCATAGCGATATATTTGGTAGAAGCTTCCACTCTGCCAGAAAATCTACTAAGGGAACCAGCCTCTCGAGACTGGTCTCTGATGTATTTAACACAGCCATCTCGGTGACCTGAAGCACATTGGCAGGAACTAACCGATTTGACTGTATTTTTGACCTCCTCAGAGGCTGCGAGTGTGACGCAGCGTCTTGTGGACGCTGGGTCACGAGCTCGCTGGAAACCGCTGCGCCCCAAAGCACCGAGGGTGGCGGGGTTGGCAGAACGGTCCCCTGAGGGCAACGAAGTGGAGTGGGCACCGTATAATGAGGTGAACACCGCTCCACCCCGCGGGGGGCCGCCCTCAGAGACCTGACACCAGTGGCGTCAGGACCTCTTTTGGACCGCAGCCTTCTTCGCTTGAAGCACGACCCTCAGATCGGTCTTCTGCTTAGAAGGCTTGGGCTGAGAGTGCCGACCCGGCCCACCGTATTTTTGAGGTGGAGCACGAGATGCGACACTCTCCTTTTGCTGCTGCCTATATGAGGAGCTTGACGGCTGGGGCTGCTCACGCCCAGCAGCCCCAGAGGGTTGGTGGCGGCGCGGTAGATCTTTTTTAAATGCCTCCGCTTGCTTCTTTGCCTCCTGGAACCTGTCGACGACTGTGTTGACAGCGTCACCAAACAGACCAGAAGGCTGAAGCGGGGCATCAAGGAGAAAAGCCCTTTCTTTATCCTTCATGTCAGTGAGACTGAGCCACAGATGCCTCTCTGTCGCCACCAAGGCTGCCATGGACCGCCCAATAGCTCTAGCGGTCTCCTTGGTGGCTCTGAGAGACAAATCTGTGGCTCGTCGCAGTTCGCGAACTGCGTCAGGGCCTATTCCTTCACCGCCATCCAAATCCCTCAGCAGGTCGGCTTGATATGCTTGCAATATGCTCATTGTATGTAAGCAAGCACCAGCCTGACCTGCCGCCGTATATGCTTTCCCAACTAACCCTGATGTGGTCTTTAATGGCTTAGTGGGAAGCGTGGGGGCCTTCATGGACGATGCTGAAGCGGGGGACAGATAGCTCGCAAGCGTCTGCTCCACCCTTGGCACCGCCCCATAACCATAATCTTTCAGCCCTCTTATATCACTGTATGTTTTAACTTGAGGGCTGAACAAACGTGCAGAATATGGTTTCTTCCACGATCTACACAGCTCACTATGCAAATCGGGAAAAAAAGGAAGGCCCCGTGGTGAAGGTGATACATTTGATGAGAGAAAACGCTCGTCTAACTTGCTTTTCGGACGAGCGCCTTGTTTCTCGGCCGGCCATTCAATATTTAATTTGGCAACGGCGCGAGTTATCACCTCCACCAGCTCCTCATATGCAGGGGAAAGAGATGACGAATCATCTTCCCCCATTCCGACGCTCAACACATCCACCTCCTCAGAACTGGAGTGTTGAAACGACGGGCTCTCCCCCCGGGAGGAAGAAACCACAGCGCGGGCTTCCGACCCCAGAGATTGAGCGACAGATCTCCCGGGTGAGGGCAGAGAAAGAGCGCTCACGCCCATCTCCAACCCCTCCGCGAGATCCATCTGCGATCCCCATGATGTCTTTCTCCGCTGTGCCTCGGCAGCAGCGGGTCCAGAACCAGAGGGAACGCTAGCCTGAACACCCTTCTCAAAGAGTGACAGGCGGGAACGGAGCGTGCGAAGCGGCAGCCTCTCGCAATGCTCACAGTCAGGCCCCTCGAAGGCTGCCAGAGCATGCTCCACTCCAAAACACATCACGCACAAATCATGTGTATCTCCACCCGTAAGGAAGCGGGGACACGGAGGAGTACACTGTTTAAATGAGGATGTGTTCGCCATTACTGTGAAATATGCTTCTGTATAATATACCTTGACAGACAACAATAAATAAGACACACAGTTTGACACAGAACGCTTTGCTGAGGCAGTAAAGCTGAAGCCGGTCTGGCCGGATGTGTATTTATCCTTTCCTGGTCGTGACGTCACCCGCCCGTGACGTTCACTCTCGCCATTGGCTAAGTTGACATACGTGCATCAGACGCAATCATGCTGACGGCGTTCCCAAAGCGATCCTATTGGACGCAGTGTGGAGTTCCCTCGAAAGGGAACCATATTAGACCTACTTAAAAAAAAAAGGTCCTCAGAGTCCTCGATCACGAGTTTTTTATACTCTTGCTCTTTGCCTCACTCTGATGTTACTTCAGCCATACATGAGCCCATGTTTGACCAACTGAAAATATTTCTGGCAAATTACTCCTCGATTGTGAACTTTCTATACACAGTCATTGACTTTATCTGATATTACGTCAGCCAGACAGTAGATCATATCTGATCTACTGAACAAATTTCTTTCCAGAGTATTTGATCATGAACTGTATATACATGCCTCACTCTAATGTTACTTCAGCCTTAGAGTATTGCATATTTGACCTAATGGACATATTTCTAAGGATATTATTCCTCGATCATGAACTTTCTATACATACTCATTGTCTGCTTCCGATGATACGTCAGCCATAGAATATTTCATATTTGACCTAAAGGTCATATATCTGGCCAAAGAGTACTCACTCTTGAACTTTTCATACATTATCATTGACTGCTTATGATGTTACTTCACCCATACAGAAGACCTTATTAGACATACTGAATATATTTCTGTCAAATTATTCCTCATTCTTGAACTTTCTATACATACTCATAGACTTTATCTGATTTTACATCGGCCAGACAGTAGTCCATATTTGACCTACTGAACATATTTCTGGCAAATTTGTCCTTGATAA
Organism: Anabarilius grahami; assembly: GCA_003731715.1. NCBI lineage: Eukaryota > Metazoa > Chordata > Actinopteri > Cypriniformes > Xenocyprididae > Anabarilius > Anabarilius grahami. The sequence continues at coordinate 30,027 of RJVU01058569.1, read as the reverse complement.
TGAACTGTTTATACAAACTCATTGATACTTTCTGATGATACGTCAGCCTTAGAGAATTAGATATTTGAACTAATGGATATATGTTTATTCGATCTTGAACTTTTTTACATTACTATTGACTCCTACTGATGTTGCTTCACCTATGCAGGTCAACATTAGACCTACTGAACATATTTCTGGGCAAAGAGAATTGGATATTGAACTTTTTATATGTACTCATTGATGCCTTCTGATATTAGATCAGCTATACAGAAGTCCATGTTTGACCTATTGAACATATTTCTGGCAAATTAATCCTCGATCATGAACTTTTTATACATACTCATTGACTCCTTTTGATGATAGGTCAGCTATACAGTATTGCATATTTGACCTAAAGGACATATTTCTGGCCAAAGAGTACTCGATCTTGAACTTTTTATATTTACCTAATGACGCCTTCTAATATCACATTAGACATACTGTGGTCCATATTTGACCAAATGAACAAATTTCTGGCCCAGGAGTATTCCATCTTGAACTTTTTTTTAATACATATTCATTGATTCTCTCTGATGTTACTTCAGCCATATATGAACCCATTTTGACCTACTGAACATATTTCTGGCAAATAAGTTCTCAACGATGAAATTTCTATACAGACTCATTGGCTCCTTCTGTTGTTAGATCAGACAGACAGACGTTAATATTTGACCTACTGATCATATTTCTGGCAAATTAGACCTCAATCTTGAACTTTCTAAACTGACTCATTGACTCCTGCTGAATTTATTTCAGCCATACAGAAGTCCATATTAGACCTTCTTAAAATTAGATTTTGTCCCAAGAGATCATATATTTTGTATATATACTCTTTGCCTCACTTTGATGTTACTTCAACCATACGTGAGCCTATGTTTGACCTGCAGAACGTATCTCAGGTAAATTTGTCCTTGCTCATGAACTTTCTATACATATTCATTAACTCCTTCTGATTTTATTTCAGCCATACAGATGTCCATATTAGACCTACTTAAAATTATTTTTGTCCCAAGAGTCCTCGATCATGAATTTTGTATATATACTCTGATGTTTCTTCACCCATACACAAGTCTATACTTGACCTACAGAACACATCTCTTGCAAATTAGACCTTGACAATAAACTTTTTAAACATACTCATTGACTCCTTATACGTCAGCCATAGAGTTTTACATATTTGACCTAAAGGACATATTTCTGGCCAAAAAGTATTCAATCTTAAACTTTCTACTTTGAACTTTTGAACATTTCATACATTATCATTGACTCCATCTGATGTTATGTCTCTCATACAGAAGTCCATATTAGACCTACTGAACATATTTCTGGCAAATTAGTCCTCGATCATGAACTTGCTATGCATACTTATTGACTCCATCTGATGTTAGATAAGCCAGACAGTAGTCCATATTTGACCGACTGAACATACTTCTGGCCAAAAGATTATTCAACAATTAAGTTTTTTTTATATACTCAATGATGCCTTCTGATGTCACTTCAGCCATATAGAAGTCTATGTTTGACCTACTGAACATATTTCTGGCCCAAGAGTACTCGATCTTGAACTTTCTATACAAACTCACGGACTACTGATTTTATTTCAGCCATACAGAAATCCATATTAGACCTACTTAAAAAAAAAAAAAAATTGTCCTCAGAGTCCTCGACCACAAGTTTTTTATCCTCTTGCTCTTTGCCTCACTCTGATGTTACTTCAGCCATACATGCGCCCATGTTTGACCAACTAAAAATATTTCTGGCAAATTACTCCTCGATCATGAACTTTCTATACACGCTCATTGACTTTATGTGATATTACATCAGCCATACTGTGGTCCATATTTGACCAAATGAACATATTTCTGGCCCAGGAGTATTCAATCTTGAACTTTCAATACATATTCATTGATTCACTCTGATGTTACTTCAGCCATATATGAACCCATTTTGACTTACTGAACAAATTTCTTGCAAATAAGTCCTCAACGAAGAAATTTCTATACAGACTCATTGGCTCCTTTGGTTGTAAGATCAGACAGACAGAAGTCAATATTTGACCTACTGAACATATTTCTGGTCAAAGAGTACTCGATCTTGAACTTTTTATATTTACCTAATGACGCCTTCTGATATCACATTAGCCATACTGTGGTCCATATTTGACCAAATTAACATATTTCTGGTCCAGGAGTATTCCATCTTGAACTTTTTTTTAATACATATTCATTGATTCACTCTGATGTTACTAATATTTGACCTACTGAACATATTTCTGGCAAATTAGACCTCAATCTTGAACTTTCTAAACTGACTCATTGACTCCTGCTGAATTTATTTCAGCCATACAGAAGTCCATATTAGACCTTCTTAAAATTAGATTTTGTCCCAAGAGATCATATATTTTGTATATATACTCTTTGCCTCACTTTGATGTTACTTCAACCATACGTGAGCCTATGTTTGACCTGCAGAACGTATCTCAGGTAAATTTGTCCTTGCTCATGAACTTTCTATACATATTCATTAACTCCTTCTGATTTTATTTCAGCCATACAGAAGTCCATATTAGACCTACTTAAAATGATTTTTTGTCCCAAGAGTCCTCGATCATGAATTTTGTATACATATTCTGATGTACCTTCACCCATACATGAGCCTATGTTTGACCTACAGAACACAACTCTTGCAAATCAGACCTTGACAGTAAACTTTTTAAACATACTCATTGACTCCTTATATGTCAGCCATAGAGTTTTGCATATTTGACCTGAAGGACATATTTCTGGCCAAAGAGTATTCAATCTTGAACTTTCTACTTTGAACTTTTGAACGTTTCATTTATACCGACTGAACATATTTCTGGCAAATTAGTCCTTGATCATAAACTTTCTATACACACACACTTTATCTGATATTATGTCAGCCAGACAGTAGTCCATATTTGACCTATTGAACATATTTCTTGCCAAAGAGTACACGATCTCGATCTTTTTATATTTATTTAATGACGCCTTCTGATATCACATTAGCCATACTGTGGTCCATATTTAACCAAATGAACATATTTCTGGCCCAGGAGTATTCAATCTTGAACTTTCAATACATATTCATTGATTCACTCTGATGTTACTTCAGCCATATATGAACTCATTTTGACTTACTGAACAAATTTCTGGCAAATAAGTCCTCAACGATGACATTTCTATACAGACTCATTGGCTCCTTCGGTTGTTAGATCAGACAGACAGAAGTCGATATCTGACCTACTGAACATATTTCTGGAAAATAAGACTTCAATTTTGAACTTTCTAAACTGACTCATTGACAGCTTCTGAATTTATTTCTGCCATACAGAAGTCCATATTAGACCAACTTAAAATTAGATTTTATCCCAAGAGATCATGTATTTTGTATACATACCCTTTGCCTCACTCTGATGTTACTTCAACCATACATGAACCTAAGTTTGACCTAGAGAATATATCTCTGGTAAATTTGTCCTTGCTCATGAACTTGCTGTACATACTCATTAACTCCTTCTGATTTTATTTCAGCCATACAGAAGTCCATATTTGACCTACTGAACAAATTTCTGTCAAATTAGTCCTTGATAACGAACTGTTTATACGAACTCATTGATACTTTCAGATGGTTTTACTTTCTAATTCAGCCATAGAGAATTGGATATTTGAACTAATATGTTTATTCGATCTTGAACTTTTTTACATTACTATTGACTCCTACTGATGTTGCTTCACCTATACAGGTCAACATTAGACCAACTGAACATATTTCTGGGCAAACAGAATTGGATTTTGAACTTTTTATATATACTCATTTACGCCTTCTGATATTAAATCAGCTATACAGAAGTCCATGTTTGACCTATTGAACATATTTCAGGCCAAAGAGTACTCGATCTTGAACTTTTTATATTTATTTAATGACGCCTTCTGATATCACATTAGCCATACTGTGGTCCATATTTGACCAAATGAACATATTTCTGGCCCAGGAGTATTCAATCTTGAACTTTCAATACATATTCATTGATTCACTCTGATGTTACTTCAGCCATATATGAACCCATTTTGACTTACTGAACAAATTTCTGGCAAATAAGTCCTCAACGATGAAATTTCTATACAGACTCATTGGCTCCTTCGGTTGTTAGATCAGAGAGACAGAAGTCAATATTTGACCTACTGAACATATTTCTGGCAAATTAGACCTCAATCTTGAACTTTCTAAACTGACTCATTGACTCCTGCTGAATTTATTTCAGCCATACAGAAGTCCATATTAGACCTACTTAAAATTAGATTTTGTCCCAAGAGATCATATATTTTGTATATATACTCTTTGCCTCACTTTGATGTTACTTCAACCATACGTGAGCCTATGTTTGACCTGCAGAACGTATCTCAGGTAAATTTGTCCATCTATATAGATGTCCTTACTGTATTTGACCTACTGAACATATTTCTGACCCAAGAGTCCTCAATCTTGAATTTTCTCTACAAACTCATTTTTTCCTTCTGATGTTACATCAGACCGATAGTAGTCCATATTTGCCATGATGAACATATTTCTGGCCCAAGATTACTCGATCTTGAACTTTCTGTACAGACTCATTGACTCCTTCTGATGTTACATCAGACCGAAAATAGTCCATATTTGCCATGATGAACATTTTTCTGGCCCAAGAGTACTCGATGTTGAACTTTCCATACATTTTCATTGACTCAAGAACAGTAGTCCATATTAGACCTACTTTTTACATTTTTTTCTATCCAAAGAGTCCTCGATCATGAACATTCTATACATATTCATTGACTCCTTCTGCTGATAGGTCAGCTATAAAAAAGTGCATATGTGACGTAATGAACATTTGTCTGGGCAAAAAGTACTTGATCTTGAACTTTCTATACACACTTATTGACTCCTTCTGATGTTACATCGGACAGAAAGTAGTCCATATTTGACTTACTGAACATATTTCTGGCTCAAGAGTCCTCGATCATGAACATTCTACACATACTCATTGATTCTGATGATATGTGAGCCATACAGAAGTCCATATTTGACTTATTGAACATATTTCTGGCAAATGAGTGCCCAATCATGAACATTCAAAACATAATAATTCACTATTTCTGATTTTACATCACCCATACAGAAGGCCAAATTTGACCTCCTGACATATTTCTGGCCAAAGAGAACTCGATATTTTTCTGTTTCTACTTATTGACTCCTTCTGATGATACGTCAGCCATAGATTAGTCCATATGTGACTTAATGAACATATTTCTGGCCAAAGAGTACTTGATCTTGAACTTTCTAAATATACGCTTGGCTTCTTTCTGATGTTACATCAGCCATAGAGAAGCCCATATTTGACCTACTGAACATATTTCTGGCCCAAATGTCATCGATCATGAACTTTCTCTGCATGCTCATTAACTCCTGGTGTTAAGTCAGCCATACAGTAGTCCACATTTGACCAAGTGAACATATTTCTGGCCCAAGAGTACTCGGTCTTGAACTTTTTATACATACTCATTGACTCCTTCTGATGATACATCAGCCATGCAGAAGTCCATATTTGACCTACTAAACATATTTTTGGCCAAAGAGTGCTGAAGTAACATAAGAGAGAGGCAAAGAGTATGTTTAAAAAAAAGTTTGAGAACGCTTGGGACGAAAAATTTAAGTAAGTTTAATATGAAAGTATATAAAGTTCAAGATCAAGTGCTCTTGAGCCAAAACATATTCTTACATATTCAGGTACTTTTGGACCAATATGGACTATGGTCTGTCTGATGTAACATCAGAAGGAGTCAATGAGTCTGTTTAGAAATTTCATGATCAAGGACTAATTTCCCAGAATTATGTTCAATAGGTCAAAAATGGGCTCATATATGGCTGAAGTGTGTACAGAAAGTTCTTGATCAAGGACTCTTGGAACAGAATTTTTTTTTATCAAGTTTAATATGGACTTCTGTATGGCTGACATATCATCAGAAGCAGTGAATGAGTATGTATGAAAAGTTTATTATCGAGGACTAATTTGCCTGAAATATGTTCAGTAGGTCAAATATGGGCTCATGTACTTCTGAAGTAACATTAGAGTGAGGCAATGAGAATGTATAGAAAGTTCATGATTGAGGACTTTTGGGACAGAAAAAAAAATGTAGGTGTAAGGTATAATATGGACTTCTGTGTGAGTGAAGTAATTTCAGATGGAGTCAACGGTAATGTCTAAAAAGTTCAAGATTGGGCCAGAAGTATGTTCATTAGGTCAAATATGTACTATCTCTCGGATATAACATAAAAAGGAGTCAACGAGTCTGTATAGAAAGTTCATGATCGAGGACTCTTAGGCAAGAAATATGTTTAGTAGGTCAAATATGCAATACTCTATCATCAGAAGGAGTCAATGAGTTTGTATAAACAGTTCATGATCAAGGACTAATTTGCCAAAAATATGTTCAGTAGGTCAAACATGGGCACATGTATGGCTGAAGTAACATCAGAGTGAGGCAATGAGTGTGTATAGAAAGTTCATGATTGAGGACTCTTGGGACAAATTAGTTTTAAGTATGTCTAATATAGACTTCTGTTTGGCTGAAATAAAATCAGATGGAGTCAATGAGCATGTATAGAATGTTCAAGATTGAGGACTAATTTGCCAGAAATAGTTTCAGTAGGTCAGACTGATGTATGGCTGAAGTAACACCAGAGTGAGGCAAAGAGCAAGGAGTATACAAAACTCATGATCGAGGACTCCTGGGACAATTTTTTTTTTTTTAAGCAAGTCTAATATCGATTTCTGTATGGCTGAAATAAAATCAGGAGTCCGTGAGTTTGTGTAGAAAGTTCAAGATTAAGTACTCTTGGGCCAGAAATATGTCCTTTAAGTCAAATATGCAATACTCTATGACGTATCATCAGAAGGAGTCAATGAGTTTGTATAAACAGTTCATGATCAAGAACTAATTTGCCAGAAATATGTTCAGTAGGTCAAACATGGGCACATGAATGTGTATAGAAGTGAGGCAATTAATGTGTATAGAAAGTTCATGATTGAGGACTCTTAGGACAAAAAAACATTTTAAATAGGTCTAATATGGACTTTTGAATGGCTGAAATAAAATCAGGAGTTGATGAGTGTATAGAAAGTTCATGAGCAAGAACAAATTTACCAGAGATATGTTTTGTAGCTCAAACATTGGCTCATGTATGGTTGAAGTAACATCAGAGTGAGGCAAGGAGTATGTATACAAAATACATGATCTCCTGGGAAAAAAACTAATTTTAAGGTTATTAATCATTAGGTCAAACATGCAATACTCTTTGACTGACGTATCATCAAAAGGCGTCAATAGTTATATATAAAATTTCAAGATCGAGTACTCTTTGGACAGAAATATGTTCATTAGGTCTAATATGGACTACTGTGCGGATTATCTAACATCGGCTGGAGTCAATGAGTATGTATAGGAAGTTCATGATTGAGGGAGGACTAGTTTTCTCTTTGGCTAGAAATATGTCCTTTATGTCAAATATGCAATACTCTTTGGCTGACGTGTTATCATGATTCAATGAGTGTTGAAAAAGTTCTTGATGACAGAAAGTTCATGATCGAGGATGCTAGGTCAGAAAACATTTAAGTAGTTCTAATATATACTTCTGTTTAACACATAACATATGCATTGCAGTAAGTTATTCCGTTTTGCACTGAATACATAACAAAACAGGTGATTGTTGCGCTGCGTTGCATACAAGAACTAACTTTTCCTTTGTACATTGAAGAAAAAACAAATCACATATGCTGTTGCATTGCAGTGCATCAAAAACTGTTTCAGTTAATTGCAAACAATAGTTAACTTATTAAGTTGTGCATAGAAGAAATTAATATAACATATGTGTTGTTTGCATTGCATTGTATACAAAAACTAACTTATTCCTCATGCATTGAAGGGATAACACAAAAGACGTTGTGTTGCGATGAATAAACAAATACATCAGTTATGCATTGAAGAGATGCAACATGACACATACATTGAATTGCAGTAACTCAAACCGTTGTGCAGTGCAGAGATAACATGTGCATTCCATGGCAGTAACTTAATCCGTTTTGCACGACACGCATTGCGTACAAGAACTAACTCTTTCCTTTTTGCATTGAAGAGAAAACAAATCAGATATGCTGTTGCATTGCAATGAATGCAAGAGCTAACTGTTTCATTGCATTGTACACAATAATTAACTTATGTTGTGCATAGAAGAAATAAATATAACATATATGTGCTGTTGCATTTCAATGCCTTCAAGAAATAACATGTCAGTTACGCACTGTTTCCTTGCAATTAATACAAAAAGTAACTTATTCCTATTGAATTGAAGAGATAACACATAACGAGTGGTGTTGCGATGAATGAACTAACGCATCCGTTATGCATTGAGATTAACACATAACATGTGCATTGCATTGGTTTTGCAGTGAAGAGATAACACGGCAGGTGCTTGTTGTACTGCGTTGCATACAAGAAAGAACACGTATATGCTGTTGCATTGCCTTCAATAAATAACATGTACGTTATGCACTGTCTCCTTGCAATGAAAACAAAAACTAACTTATTCCAACACGATCACATGAGAATGCGTATCAATAGTACGAGTTTGTAATCTCGTAGAATATATACGCCAAAATGAGTTTTGGCGTGCTTATGGTACGCGGATTTTTCGCGTGCAAATGATACGCACTTTATGGCGTGTAAATGATACGCTCTTGGGGGTGGGGTGGGGGGTTCGTACGTATAATACGCCATAAAGTGCGTATCATATGCACGCGAAAAACTGCGTACCATAAGCACGCCAAAACTCATTTTTCTACGATATATTCTACGAGATTACAAACTCGTACTATTGATACGCATTTTCGTGTGATCATTGAAGAGATAACACATAACGAGTTGTGTTGTGATGAATGAACTAACTCATCCGGTATGCACTGAGATTTACCACATAACGTGCATTGCAGTAACTTAAACCGTTTTGCAGTGCAGACCCAGCTAGAAATTTTTTGTTCTAAAAATGTTCTGAGAACATTACAATTTATTGTTCTAATAATGTTTTTAGCGGGTAGTTTTATTTTAGTTCCCAGNCAATAAATGCAAGAACTATCTATTTCATTGCATTGCATACAATAATTAACTTATTTTGTGCATTGGAGAAACTAATATAACGTGCTTTTGCTGCTTTTTGCTGTATAACGTTCTTTGCGCTTGTCACTGTTGCTTGCATTGTATATACATTGAAGTGGTGTTCAAAACTAACTCATCCGTTTTTCACTGAGATTAACACATAACATATGCATTGCATTGCAGTAAGTTATTCCGTTTTGCACTGAATAAATAACAAAACAGATGATTGTTGCGCTGCGTTGCATACAAGAACGTACTCGGTTACTAACGTAACCTCGGTTCCCTGAGATACGGAACGAGTACTGCGTATGGGGAAAAGTCTCCCTTTTTCCCCATTACTGAAGCCTTTTTCAATAACGCAGTGCAACTGCACCGTCATTGGTTCACTCATAGACAAGTTGTTGAACCAATGACGGCGCGGCACGGCCGCGCAGCCTATGGCGAAGAGCGCGCGAACCTTCCCGCCGAAAGAGGCGGAGTTAGGGACTATATAAGCAGGCGTTTCGCCATAGGATTTCAGGTCATACGACTGAAGCGACGACACTGAAGCCGCAGCCTTGTGGCACGGCAAGTAACGCAGTACTCGTTCCGTATCTCAGGGAACCGAGGTTACGTTAGTAACCGAGTACGTTCCCTTTCGATACTCCACTCGTACTGCGTATGGGGAACGAATTCAACCGCGCCGTGCCACGGCAGGGAACGACATAACTTGTTCTGGACACCGAGAGGGGACCAAGAAACAAGTAAGAAGGCCAAAGTGAACCCTTATTGCACTACAAGGAGATAACTCCTGAATTGGTGTGAGGCGGGGCTCGAAGAGGCCGCCTGGTTACACCGAGAGGACCCGAGCTTGCAAGGTCGGAACGTCCAAATGATAGAACCTGACAAACGTGGACGGCGAGGACCAGCCGGCCGCCTCACAGATGTCTTTGAGGGAAACTCCATTGGACCAGGCCCAGGAGGAAGCCATTCCTCTAGTGGAATGGGCCCTGACTCCTAAGGGGCATTCAACGCCCAAGGAGGAGTAGCAGAGATTGATAGCATCGACTATCCAATGTGAGAGGCGTTGCTTTGAGACCGAAGACCCTTTGGTGCGGCCACCAAAACAAACAAAGAGCTGATCTGACTGCCTAAAAGGCTGCGATCGCTCCACATAAGCTCTCAAAGCCCTGACAGGGCAGAGCAACTCCAGCTCTCGTTCGTCCGCAGAGGGAGGAAGAGCAGAGAGCGAAATGACTTGTGCTCTAAACGGAGTAGAGAGCACTTTAGGGACGTAGCCATGCTTGGGTTTTAGTACGACCTTAGAGTCGTTGGGCCCAAATTCGAGGCACGCAGGGCTTACAGAAAGAGCCTGCAAGTCGCCAACATGCTTGACCGATGCTAAAGCAAGTAGCAGAGCGGTTTTTAGCGTCAGGGGCCTGAGGTCAGCTGAACGCAGTGGCTCAAAGGGGCTACCCTTCAGAGCTCTGAGGACCAGGGAAAGGTCCCAAGTGGGAACAGTGAGGGGACGAGGTGGATTTAATCGCCTAGAACCCTTCAAGAAACGCACCACAAGGCTGTTTCTACCCACTGACTGGCCAGCGATAGGAGCATGGAACGCCGCGATGGCTGCTACATACACTTTAAGCGTTGAAGGGGCGCGCCCCAAATCTAAACGCTCTTGGAGGAAGGACAGTATCGGGGATACGTCACACTCCACGGGGTCTATGTTGCGTGTGGAACACCATTCAACAAAGACCGACCATTTCTGGGCGTAGAGGCGTCTCGTGGACAGGGCTCTTGCCTGAGATATGGTATCTACGTACGTCTCTGGGGAGGTCAGCCGGCTCCCATCGAGAGACCAGAGGTGTAGAGCCCAAAGCTCTGGCTGTGGGTGCCAGATCGTCCTGTTCACCTGAGAGAGGAGGTCCCGTCTCAGGGGGATGGGCCATGGAGCTCTCGTGGAGAGCTTGAACAGCTCTGAGGACCAAACCTGGCCCCTCCAGAGCGGGGCTACCAGAAGGACTCTGTTCCCGTCTTCCCTGACTCGTCTGATGACCTGCGGGATCAGTACGACCGGGGGAAATGCATAAAGGAGTGTACTGGGCCAGGTGTGGGCCAGCGCATCGACTTCCTTTGAGAAATATGTTGGGCAGTGAGAGTTGCCTTCTGAGGCGAAGAGGTCTACCTCTGCCTTCCCGAAGAGCTCCCAAACCCTGAGAACCGTCTGGGGATGAAGCATCCACTCGTCTGAGGGGACATTGCTCCGTGATAGCATATCTGCACCCAGATTGGTCTTGCCAGGTATGTGAGTCGCCCTGAGCGACTGAAGCCTTGGCCGTGCCCATTCCAGAAGACGTTTCACCAGAGCGCATAAGCGGCTGGAAGAAAGACCGCCCTGGTGATTTATGTATGACACCACAGTCATGCTGTCCGATTGGACTAGGACGTGGCGTCCCGTCAAGTGAGTCTGAAACGACTGGAGGGCTTTTACCACTGCCAACATCTCGAGGCAGTTGATATGAAGATGGCTCTCCTCGTGGGACCACGAGCCGAAAGCCGGTCTGCCCTCGCATAGAGCACCCCAACCCGAGTTGGATGCGTCCGTGGAGAGCACCGTCCTTCGTGACACCGCCTGTAGGGGTACTCCCAGACTGAACCAAGCAGGGTTCATCCAAGGTTTCAGGGCTAAAAGACAGGCCCGATTGACCTTGAGACACAAGCGGCCATGCCGCCAGGCGTGTGGAGGGACCCGGAACTTCAGCCAGAACTGTAGAGGCCGCATTCGAAGAAGGCCGAGCCGTAGAACTGGGGAGGCGGAAGCCATCAGCCCTAACATCCTCTGGAAAAACTTCAGAGGAAGATAGGCTTTGTTCTTGACGGAAGCCGCGAGCTGTTGAATTGTCAGAGCGCGCTCTGGCGAGACTACTGCCGTCATGCGGACTGAGTCGAAAACTGCCCCCAGAAACGAAATTCGCTGGCTGGGGAGCAGTGAGCTCTTGGCAAAATTGACCCTGAGTCCCAGGCATTGCAGATGGCTGAGGAGCACGGATCTGTGGCGTTCCAGCTCTGCTCGCGAATGGGCCAATATGAGCCAATCGTCGAGATAATTCAGAACTCGGATTCCCATCTGTCTCAGAGGTGTTCATGCACTTGGTAAAAGTGCGGGGAGCCAGAGATAGCCCGAAGGGCAGAACCGTATATTGGTATGCCACCCCCTCGAATGCGAATCTCAAGAATCGTCTGTGATGGGGGGCTATCTGGATGTGAAAATATGCGTTTTTCAGATCCAGCGAGCAGAACCAGTCCTCGTGACAAACCTGTGCGAGGATCTGCTTCAGCATCAGCATTTTGAACTTCCGTCTCATGAGGGAGTGATTCAAAAGTCTGAGATCTAGGATGGGTCTGAGACCGCCATCCTTCTTGGGGACCAGAAAGTAACGGCTGTAAAGGCCTGACTCTCTCTCTGGAGGGGAAACTATTTATATAGCCCCTTTCTTCAGTAAAGCCACGACCTCGGACCGGAGGACGTGAGCGTCGTCCGAGTTCACCAAGGTTTGAAGCACCCCGCCGAAACGAGGGGGCCTTCGTGCAAACTGGAGTGAGTAGCCCTTTGATATGATCCCTAGGACCCAACTTGACACGCCGGGGATGGCCTGCCAGGCCTCTGCCCGAATGACAAGGGGTTGAATAATGTCGGATGACAGGCCGCCAAGAGGGGGGCCGTACATCGACGGAGGTGGAAGAGGAATTTCTCCCGCGCCCAGAATTAAACGAGGCGGAGGGGAGACTGCACGAGGGAGCTTTTGGGGTGGTCCGGCCGCAACGGGACATTCCCCAATTCTCTTCCTTCCTGTTCGATCAGGACGTCTTCGGAGTCGTCGGGTCCAGCACAATCTTGGGCCGGGGTCCCTGGCGTCTCGGGAAGGGAGGGCGCTTAGGAGGGCGCGAGCGCTGGCAATGCTCCTTGGGCGGCGCTGCCTGAGCTGTGGATCTGGCTGGCTTGTTCTGCTGGGCCGGCGCAGGCCTGGGCCGGCTTACAGCTGAAGCAGAGCTGGAGCGCTTTGGCAAAAAGTGTCTCATAGCCTGAGAGGACTTTTGTGCCGCAGTGAAGCGCTCGGTAAAACCATCCACCGCTGGCCCGAAGAGACCGGAAGGGGAGACTGGAGCGTCTAGAAAAGCCGTCTTATCCAGGTCCTTTATCTCTGTCAGATTGAGCCAGAGATGGCGCTCAAGCACAACCAGGCTGGCCATTGAGCGACTGATGGCCTGAGCTGTGGCCTTCGTGGCCCGCAGGGCTAGATCAGTGGCGCTGCGGAGATCCCTGAAGGCGGGCTCATCAACGCCGGACTCGTCCAGAGAACGGAGGAGCTTGGCCTGGAACACCTGGAATATTGCCATGGTGTGGAGCGCCGAAGCAGCTTGGCCCGCTGAGGTGTAGGCTCTTCCAGCCAAGGTGGAGGTAGTCCTGCAGGGTTTAGAGGGTAGAGCTCTCTTAGTTTTCCATCCCACAGCCGCGGGAGGACAGAGGTGAGCCGCCACGGCCTCATCCAGAGGCGGCAGATGCTCATAACCCTTTTGTTCCGCGCCGTCAACAGCAGTGAGGGCCGAACGGTGAGTCGTGTGGAGGCGGGCAGAGTAAGGGGCGCGCCACGACTTTGTAAGCTCCTGGTGAACCTCTGGGAAGAACGGAGCGGAGCGCTGGCGAGGGGCCTGGCGGTGGCCAGGTAAAAACCACTCGTCCAGGCGGCTACGAGACGGCTCTTCCGGCGGGGCCCACTCGAGGTCCAATTCCTCCACTGCTTTGGATAGGATGCGGAAGAGCTCGGCATCCATACCCTGGCCGTGTTCAATGGGCTCCAGCGGAGGCAGGGGGGCGGGGTCCTCCGACTCGCCAACCCACCCCTCCGTTTCCGAAGCCGCGAGGGACATGGAGTCGTCGAACGGCTCTTCGTCCGTTGCACCGAACAAGACGAGGTCGCTCGCATCTGCAGAGGGACGCTGATCAGGTCGGGAGAACATGACGGGAGACTGTTCTCTAGTAGGAGAGGGCGAGGCACGCGGGGTCTGGCCCGACGTGAGCTCGCGCAACTCCGAGCGCTGAGTCGCTCTGCCCCGCTGTCTCTTCCTGGCCGGTTCACGGGAGGAAGGAGACGGGAGGGCGCGAGCGGCGAGATCGCCTTCCGTGAAGAAGGCGACCCGCGAGCGCAGAGAACCGAGACTCATGCACTCGCAGTGCGGGCTTGAGTCTCCAGCAAGCGCGCCGTCGGCGTGGGTTTTGCCCAGGCAAGCGACGCACTCGCTGTGTCCGTCACTGTCATGCAGAGGGGCTCTGCACGTGCCACAAGAGTGGCGCGGCATTTGCAGCAACGCCGCCACCGTGATAACGGCGATTGAGGGGCTCTTTTAGAGCGGCGAGGGCAGCGAGAAGCTCTTTTAGAGCGGTAAAACCGCTGGAAATATGCCCTTTTAGAGCGGCAATCAAACCGCGGGGAAAGCTCTCTGAGGGCACGGCGGATGGCGGCAGGAGACACGCTGAGACGGCAGCCGGAAGCGGGAAGCGGGAGGCGGCGACTCGAAGACGGCGCTCGGGGCGGCAGTCAGCGAGGGCGCCAGCGTTGGCTCCGACCGGCGAGTTCAGCTGAGTCCGCTGCAGGAGCCTCTTCAGACGCCGGCGAGAGCTTCTTCCCAGGCGGCGAGCTTCTTCAGGCTTCAGACGGAGATCAGCGAAGAGATGCGTTGTCGTCGCTGAAGGAGAAAGAACTGAAATCCTATGGCGAAACGCCTGCTTATATAGTCCCTAACTCCGCCTCTTTCGGCGGGAAGGTTCGCGCGCTCTTCGCCATAGGCTGCGCGGCCGTGCTGCGCCGTCATTGGTTCAACAACTTGTCTATGAGTGAACCAATGACGGTGCAGTTGCACTGCGTTATTGAAAAAGGCTTCAGTAACGGGGAAAAAGGGAGACTTTTCCCCATACGCAGTACGAGTGGAGTATCGAAAGGGAACTAACTTATTCCTATTGCATTGAAGAGATAACACATAACACAAATTGAATTGTACTCAGTGCATTGCAAACAAGAGTTAACTTATGCTGTGCATAGAAGAAAAACAAAACAGGTGCTTGTTGCACTGCGTTGGATACAATAATTAACTTTTCCTTTGTGCATTGAAGAGAAAACAAATCACATATGCCGTTGCATTGCAAGGCATCAAGAACTGTTTCAGTGCATTGCAAACAATAGTTAACTTATTATGTTGTGCATAGAAGAAATTAATATAACATATGTGCTTTCGTATTGCAATGCATGCAAGAAATAACGTGTAAATTGTGCACTGTTTACTTGCATTGTATACAAGAACTAACTTATTCCTTTTGCTTTTAAGAGAAAACATAAAACACGTGATGTTGCAATGAATGAACTAACTCATTCGTTTTGCATATATCTAACTTAACCCGATGTTAATAGAAAAGATAACAACATATACTGTTGCATTGCAATAAATACAAAAACGAAATCGTGCAAATGGTCATTGCATTTCATACACGAGATAACATATGTGATGTTACTTTGCAATGCATAAAAGGATACATATGAGGTATGCGCTTTTTCATTGCATTGTATACAAGACCGAACTTATTCCTTTATGCAATAAAGAGACAACACATAACATTGCCGCTTTTGCATTGCAATAAATACATTAACTAATTCATTTCGTCTGTGCATAGAAGAGATAACATATTGCCGAACTAAATTATTCCGTTGTGCAATAAAGAGGTAAGACATACCACATGTGCTGTTTGCATTGCAATAAATACAATAAATAACATTCAAAATATGAATTATTCCGTTTTGAAGTGAAGAATAACTTATAAGGCATGCTCTGTTTCATCGTAATGTCACAACAGCTAAGTTATTCCGTGGCACATTGAAGCCATACAGTAGTCCAAATATGACCTACTGAGCATATTTCTGGCAAAAAGTCGTCAAATATGAACTTTCTATACAGACTCATTGACTCATTTACATCAGCCAGACAGTAATCATTTGACATACTAAACATATTTTTGGCCAAGCAGTATTCAATACTGAACTTTTTACATATATTCATTGAAGCCTTCCTATATCACATCAGCAACACAGTAGTCCATAATAGACCTAAAGAACATATTTCTGGCCCAAGAAGTACTCGATCTTGACCTTTCTATACATTCTAATTGACTCCTTCTAATGTTACTTCAGCCATACAGATGTCCATATTAAACCAACTAAACTATTTCTGGAAAATTAGTCCTCGATCATGAACTTTATGTTTAATAGGTCAAAATGGGCTCATATATGGCTGAAGTAAGGCTATGAGTATGTACAGAAAGTTCATGATCAAGGACTCTTGGAACAGAATTTTTTTTATCAAATTTAATATTGACTTCTGTATGGCTGCCATATCATCAGAAGCAGTGAATGAGTATGTATGAAAAGTTTATTATCGACTGTTTTGCCTGAAATATGTTCAGTAGGTCAAACATAGGCACATGTATGGCTGAAGTAACATCAGATTGAGGCAATGAGTGTGTATAGAAAGTTCATGATTGAGGACTAATTTGCCAGAAATATTTTCAGTAGGTCAGACTCATGTATGGCTGAAGTAACACCAGAGTGAGGCAAAGATTGTGTGTATAGAAAGTTCATAATTTAGGACTCTTGGGACAAATTAGTTTTAAGTATGTCTAATATAGACTTCTGTGTGGCTGAAATAAAACTCTATGGCTGACGTATAAGGAGTCAATGAGTATGTTTAAAAGTTTATTGTCAAGGTCTAATTTGCAAGAGATATGTTCTGTAGGTCAAACAAAGCCTGTATGGTTGAAGTAACATCAGAGTGAGGCAAAGAGTATGTCTACAAAATACGTGATCTCTTGGGATAAAATCTTTTAAGTAGGTCTAATATGGACTTCTGTATGGCTGAAATAAATTCAGAAGGTGTCAATGTCAGTCAGTTTAGAAAGTTCAAGATTGAGGTCTAATTTTCCAGAAATATGTTCAGTAGGTCAAATATTGACTTCCGTCTGTCTGATCTAACAACCGAAGGAGCCAATGAGTCTGTATAGAAATTTCATCATTGAGGACTTATTTGCCAGAAATTTGTTCAGTAGGTCAAAATGGGTTCATATATGGCTGAAGTAACATCAGAGTGAATCAATGAATATGTATTAAACGTTCAAGACTGAATACTCCTGGGCCAGAAATATGTTCATTTGGTCAAATATGGACCACAGTATGGCTAATGTGATATCAGAAGGAGTCATTAAATAAATAAAAAAAGTTCAAGATCGAATACTCTTTGGCCAGAAATATGTCCTTTAGGTCAAATATGCAATACTGGATAGCTGACCTTTCATCTAAAGGAGTCAATGAGTATGTATAAAAAGTTCATGATCGAGGACTAATTTGCCAGAAATATGTTCAATAGGTCAAACATGGACTTCTGTATAGCTGATTCAATATCAGAAGGCATCAATGAGTATATATAAAAAGTTCAATATCCAATTCTCCCTGCCCAGAAATATGTTCAGTAGGTCTAATGTTGACCTGTATAGGTGAAGCAACATCAGTAGGAGTCAATAGTAATGTAAAAAAGTTCAAGATCGAACAAACATATATCCATCAGTTCAAATATCCAATTCTCTATGGCTGACGTATCATTAGAAAGTATCAATGAGTTTGTATAAACAGTTCATTATCAAGGACTAATCTGCCAGAAATTTGTTCAGTAGGTCAAATATGTCTGACTGACGTAATATCAGATAAAGTCAATGAGCGTGTTTAGAAAGTTCATGATCGAGGAGTAATTTGCCAGAAATATTTTCAGTTGGTCAAACATGGGCTCATGTATGGCTGAAGTAACATCAGAGTGAGGCAAAGAGCAAGAGAATAAAAAACTTGTGATCGAGGACTCTGGAGACAATTTATTTGAATTAAAAAAATTTTTTTTTTTTAAGTAGGTCTAATATGGACTTCTGTATGGCTGAAATAAAATCAGAAGGAGTTAATGAGTATGTATAGAAAGTTCATGAGCAAGGACAAATTTACTAGAGATATATTCTGTAGGTCAAACTTAGGTTCATGTATGGTTGAAGTAAAATCAGAGTGAGGCAAAGAGTATGTATACCAAATACATGATCTCTTGGTATAAAATCTAATTTTAAGTAGGTCTAATATGGACTTCTGTATGGCTGAAATAAATTCAGAAGGTGTCAATGTCAGTCAGTTTAGAAAGTGCAAGATTGAGGTCTAATTTTCCAGAAATATGTCCATTAGGTCAAATATGCCATACTGGATAGTTGACCTTTCATCTAAAGGAGTCAATGAGTATGTATAAAAAGTTCATGATCGAGGACTAATTTGCCAGAAATATGTTCAATAGGTCAAACATGGAATTCTGTATAGCTGATTAGTATCAGAAGTTGTCAATGAGTATATATAAAAAGTTCAATATCCAATTCTCTTTGCCCAGAAATATGTTCAGTAGGTCTAATGTTGACCTGTATAGGTGAAGCAACATCAGTAGGAGTCAATAGTAATGTAAAAAAGTTCAAGATCGAATAAACATATATCCATTAGTTCAAATATCCAATTCTCTATGGCTGACGTATCATTAGAAAGTATCAATGAGTTTGTATAAACAGTTCATTATCAAGGACTAATCTGCCAGAAATTTGTTCAGTAGGTCAAATATGGACTACTGTCTGACTGACGTAATATCAGATAAAGTCAATGAGCGTGTATAGAAAGTTCATGATCGAGGAGTAATTTGCCAGAGATATTTTCAGTTGGTCAAACATGGGCTCATGTATGGCTGAAATAACATCAGAGTGAGGCAAAGAGCAAGAGAATAAAAAACTTGTGATCGAGGACTCTGAAGACAATTTTTTTTTTAAGTAGTCTAATATGGACTTCTGTATGGCTGAACTAAATTCAGAAGGTGTCAATGTCAGTCAGTTTAGAAAGTTCAAGATTGAGATCTTTTTTTCCAGAAATATGTTCAGTAGGTCAAATATTGACTTCTGTCTCTCTGATCTAACAACCGAAGGAGCCAATGAGTCTGTATAGAAATTTCATCGTTGAGGACTTATTTGCAAGAAATTTGTTCAGTAAGTCAAAACGGGTTCATTTCCCTTTCGAGGGAACTCCACACTGCGTCCAATAGGATCGCTTTGGGAACGCCGTCAGCGTGATTGCGTCTGATGCACGTATGTCAACTTAGCCAATGGCGAGAGTGAACGCCCCGGGTTACTTCACTGTAACCCTGTTCCCTGAATAGGCGGGAACGAGAAGCTGCGCTTTATTCAGCACTATGGGAACGTCTCTTAGTCGTGACCAGCTGTGAATATGTGTGTAAAACAACGTCAATGAAATTGACCTATATTTATAGCCTTGCGTGACGTCATTGCAATGCGTCGTAGCGAGGCTATAATTAGATGATCCACCTGTGCATCAGCAGATATTTTGTCTGAAGAGCAGTCCAGGGACACCTCAGTGCGGCAAAGAAGTGCAGCTTCTCGTTCCCGCCTTTTCAGGGAACAGGGTTACAGTGAAGTAACCCGGGGCGTTCCCTTTCAAAGGCTACACTCTAAGCTGCGCTTTATTCAGCGCTATGGGAACGAGAATACCCACGCCGCCGCACTGTGTGTCCGGACCCCCTGGCTGTGAAGTGTGTCACAAGCACAGAGAGTCTCAGACGCTAGCTTGTGATGTCGACTCAAGGACATGAGAGCCCGGAGTAACATGAACATCCAAACTATAAAACTTTATGAATGTGTGCGGAGAGGACCAACCTGCCACATCACAAACATTTTGTAAGGGGCGCCCCCCGCCAAAGCTCTAGAAGAGGCAACTCCCCTGGTGGAATGAGCCCTGATGCCTGTTGGCTAAGTGTGACCACGCGCCTCATAAGCAAGGGCAATAGCATCTCTCACCCAATGTGACATGGTTTGTTTCGTGGCGGCCGCACCCCTGTTATGGCCGCCATGACAAACAAACAGTTGCTCTGACTTACGCCACTGGCTGGTGCGGTGGACATAAGTCTGAAGAGCACGGACTGGACACAGTCTGTGAAGTCTCTCCTGATCCGGCGTTGTGAACGACGGAGGGCAGAAGGCTTCAAGAGTGACCGAATACAAGTTCAAGAAAGGAACCTTAGGCAGATAGTCAGGATGAGGATGCAAAATAGCTTTCACCATTCCTGGGGCAAAGTCTATTCCATTGTGCCAAAGCAGGATGGCACAATGGACAGAGCCTGCAAATCCCCAATTCTTTTGAGAGAAGTTATAGCCATAAGAAAAAACATTTTCAGAGTTAACAGCTTGTCAGAAACTGACTCCAACGGTTCAAAGGGGGTCTCAACCAGGCCCTCTAGGACTATTGCTAGGTCCCAAGAAGGGATCCTGGTTCTAGAAGGAGGCTTAAGCCGCCTAGCTCCTCGAATGAAGCGAGAGAGCAGGACATGCTTGTCCAAAGGCACCCCGTCAACCAGAGCGTGGCAAGCCGAAAGAGCGGCCACATAAACCCTGAGAGTGGCGGGGCAAGTGCCTGTTGATAATTTTCCCTGCAGAAAAAATCCAGAACTGTAGCAATCTGGCAGTTAACTGGATCTACAATGTGTGCAATACACCAAAATACACCCCATTTGTTGGCATAACTTTATCTAGTGGAGGGAGCCCTAGCATTTAATGGTCTCAATAACATCAGGTGAAAGCCCTGTGTCCCTCAGTTGGTTCCCTTCAGGGACCAAACATGAAGGTTTCCACATCTCCATCAGGGGATGAAATATTGTCCCCTGCACCTGAGACAAAAGGTCTCTCCGTTGGTATGCTCTGTCTGGACAGATTTCTTGGGATCGCCTTGAGGGACAGGAACTTGGTCAGAGGAAANGAAGCACAGAAACCGGAGGAAACGCATACAGGCGCATTCTGGGCCACATATGCGCATCACATCCAGACCCAGGGGAAGCTGGGTGACTCTGAAAGAAATAGAATGAACATTGCGCTGCCTGTTGGGGGTGAAGAGGTCCATCTGTTTCATAAAATCTTTACCAGATTTGTCTGACTACCTCAGGTGGTGTTTCTACTCCCCCGTTGGTATGCTCTGTCTGGACAGATTTCTTGGGATCGCCTTGAGGGACAGGAACTTGGTCAGAGGAAATGGCGGTTCGGCATCGAGATGTTGTCCTCGCTCATATCCAAAAGTTGGGGATGAGACTGAATGCCAAAAAGAGTGTGCTTTCTCCAGTACAGAGGACCACTTTTCTGGGCGTGGTTTGGGATTCAGTGACGATGCGGGCATGTCTTTCACCCACTCGCATCACTGCTATTCTATCAGTCGTGAAAAGAGTAAGGCTAGGCCAGTCACTCACTGTGAAACAGTTTCAAAAACTGTTGGGTCTGATGTCAGCCGCGTCCAACGTGATACCTTTTGGCCTGCTGTACATGAGACCCTTACAGTGGTGGCTCAGGACCAAAGGGTTTTCCCCGAGGGGGAACCCTTTGCGTATGATCAAGATCACGTGGCGGTGCGTCCGCGCCTTGGTTATATGGAAGAAAAATTGGTTCCTGTCCCAGGGACCTGTGTTAGGAGCTCAGTGTCGTCGAGCTACTCTCACGACAGATGCTTCTCTCACAGGCTGGGGAGCGGTAATGGAAGGCCGCTCAGCTCAGGGTCTGTGGAGGGACCATCAGCTCTCGTGGCACATCAATTGCCTGGAGATGATGGCTGTCTTCAATGCGTTGAAGTTCTTCCTCCCAGACCTGAGAGGCCATCATGTGTTGATTCGGACAGACAACACATCGGTGGTCTCTTATATAAATCGACAGGGGGGTCTGCGTTCGCGTCCACTATGCAAACTGGCGCACCAGATCCTCCTGTGGTCCCTGGGGAAGTTACTCTCCTTGAGGGCAATCTATATCCCGGGGACCCAGAATATAGGAGCAGGCATCCTGTCGAGACAGGGGCTGAGGCCAGGGGAATGGAGACTTCACCCAGAGGTGGTGAAGCTCATTTGGGAGATATATGGCCAAGCAGAGGTGGATCTGTTTGCGTCTCAGGATACGACGCACTGTACACTTTGGTTCTCCCTGACGCATCCAGCTCCTCTGGGACTGGATGCCATGGTACAGACGTGGCCGAGGCTGCGTCTGTACGCGTTTCCCCCAGTTGTTCTGCTCCAGGGAGTTCTGGAGAAAATTCGCCGGGAAGGGATAAGTCTACTGCTAGTAGCACCTTACTGGCCGAGCCGGATTTGGTTCTCGGACCTTGTAGCTCTGCTCGATGGCTCACCTTGGAAGATTCCGATCAGGAGGGATCTTCTATCTCAGGCGGAGGGCTCGATATTTCACCCCCGCCCAGAAATGTGGAACCTGTGGGTTTGGCCTCTGAAAACCAAGCTCATAGAATCTGGTCTCTCAACTGAGGTTGTAGAGACCATCCTTAGCTCCAGAGCTCCCTCCACCAGGAAACTTTATGCCCTGAAGTGGAAAGTGTTCACTTCTTGGTGTCAAGAACGACAGCTAGATCCAGTTAACTGCCCTATTGGTTCAGTGCTAGATTTTCTACAAGATCGTTTCTCTTCTGGGTTGACCCCTTCTACACTAAAAGTGTATGTGTCTACTATTTCGGCTTACCATGCCCATGTGGATGGTACCACTGTGGGGAAGAACCCATTAGTAATCCGTTTCCTGCGTGGCACCCTGAGGCTGAGGCCTACAGTGCGCACTAGAGTTGCTGCTTGGGATTTGGCTATTGTGTTGGAAAGTTTATCATCGGCTCCGTTTGAGCCACTGGATACCATCTCAGAAAAGTTTCTGACTCTAAAAACTGTTTTCCTTCTTGCCATGTCCTCCTTAAAGAGAGTAGGAGACCTTCAGGCCCTATCTATATCCCCCACGTGCTTGGAATTTGCACCGGGGATGGTCAAGGCTTTCCTTTACCCTAGAGTAGGGTATATCCCGAAAGTACTGACCAATGTTCCACGGCCTATAGTGCTGCAGGCTCTCTGTCCTCCTCCATTTGAGAACTCGGACCAGGAAAAGTTGAACCTTGTATGTCCAGTGCGAGCACTGGACGCTTATGTCCACAGAGCTGCCCTGTGGAGAAAAGCGGATCAACTGTTTGTCTGTTTTGGGCCGCATAACAGGGGTCGCCCTGCGTCCAAACAGACAATGAGCAAGTGGATAGTCGAGGCTATTTCATTGGCTTATGAGTTTTCTGGCCAGCAATGCCCTTTAGCTGTCAGAGCTCACTCTACGAGGAGTATGGCGGCCTCCAAGGCCTTGATTTCTGGAGTTTCCCTTAAAGAAGTCTGTGACGCGGCCGGTTGGTCCTCGCCACTCACCTTTGTCAGATACTACGATCTTGACCTGGACGCAGCTCCAGGTTCCTCAGTGCTTCTGTCATGAGTGTGCCACAGTTTCACACAACAGGCATTTTGGTATTATGGCGTTTTGGTATATCGTTCCCAAAGCGATCCTATTGGACGCAGTGTGGAGTTCCCTCGAAAGGGAAAGTCTCAGGTTATGACTATAACCATAGTTCCCTGAGAAGGGAACGAGACACTGCGTCCCTTTGCCATACTCCCTGCATCCCTGTGATCGATTTGCTTTGGCAGTTTAGCTGAAGCCGGTCTGGCCGGATGTGTATTTATCCTTTCCTGGTCGTGACGTCACCCGCCCGTGACGTTCACTCTCGCCATCGGCTAAGTTGACATACGTGCATCAGACGCAATCACGCTGACGGCGTTCCCAAAGTGATCCTATTGGACGCAGTGTCTCGTTCCCTTCTCAGGGAACTATGGTTATAGTCATAACCTGAGACGGTTTGTATAGAAAGTTCAAGATCGAGTACTCTTGGGCCAGAAATATGTTCAGTAGGTCACATATAGACTTCTATATGGCTAAATTGACATCAGAAGGCGTCATTGAGTATATAAAAAAAACTTCAGTGTTGAATAATCTTTTGGCCAGAAGTATGTTTAGTCGGTCAAATATGGACTACTGTCTGGCTTATCTAACATCAGATGGAGTCAATAAGTATGTATAGGAAGTTCATGATCGAGGACTAATTTGCCGGAAATATGTTCAGTAGGTCTAATATGGACTTCTGTATGAGAGACTTAACATCAGAAGGAGTCAATAATAATGTATGAAATGTTCAAAAGTTCAAAGTAGAAAGTTCAAGATTGAATGCTCTTTGGCCAGAAATATGTCCTTTAGGTCAAATATGCAAAACTCTATGGCTGACGTATAAGGGGTCAATGAGTATGTTTAAAAAGTTTATTGTCAAGGTCTAATTTGCAAGAGATGTGTTCTGTATGTCAAACAAAGCCTCATGTATGGGTGAAGTAACATCAGAGTATGTATACAAAATTCATGATCAAGGACTCTTGGGACAAAATTCATTTGAAGTAGGTCTAATATGGACTTCTGTATGGCTGAAATAAAATCAGAAGGAGTTAATGAGTATGTACAGCAAGTTCATGAGCAAGGACAAATTTACCAGAGATATATTCTGTAGGTCAAACTTAGGTTCATGTATGGTTGAAGTAACATCAGAGTTAGGCAAAGGGTATGTATACAAAATACATGATCTCTTGGGATAAAATCTAATTTTAAGTAGGTCTAATATGGACTTCTGTATGGCTGAAATAAATTCAGAAGCTGTCAATGAGTCAGTTTAGAAAGTTCAAGATTGAGGTCTAATTTTCCAGAAATATGTTCAGTAGGTCAAATATCAACTTCTGTCTGTCTGATCTAACAACCGAAGGAGCCAATGAGTCTGTATAGAAATGTCATCGTTGAGGACTTATTTGCCAGAAATTTGTTCAGTAAGTCAAAATAGGTTCCTATATGGCTGAAGTAACATCAGAGTGAATCAATGAATATGTATTGAAAGTTCAAGATTGAATACTCCTGGGCCAGAAATATGTTCATTTGGTTAAATATGGACCACAGTATGGCTAATGTGATATCAGAAGGCGTCATTAAATAAATATAAAAAGATTGTGATCGAGTACTCTTTGGCAAGAAATATGTTCAATAGGTCAAACATGGACTTCTGTATAGCTGATTTAATATCAGAAAGCGTCAATGAGTATATATAAAAAGTTCAATATCCAATCTCTTTGCCCAGAAATATGTTCAGTAGGTCTAATGTTGACCTGTATAGGTGAAGCAACATCAGTAGGAGTCAATAGTAATGTAAAAAAGTTCAAGATCGAATAAACATATATCCATTAGTTCAAATATCCAATTCTCTATGGCTGAATTAGAAAGTAAAACCATCAGAAAGTATCAATGAGTTTGTATAAACAGTTCATTATCAAGGACTAATTTGCCAGAAATTTGTTCAGTAGGTCAAATATGGACTACTGTCTGGCTTATCTAACATCAGATGGAGTCAATAAGTATGTATAGGAAGTTCATGATCAAGGACTAATTTGCCAGAAATATGTTCAGTAGGTCTAATATGGACTTCTGTATGAGAGACTTAACATCAGAAGGAGTCAATAATAATGTATGAAATGTTCAAAAGTTCAAAGTAGAAAGTTTAAGATTGCATGCTCTTTGGCCAGAACTATGTCCTTTAGGTCAAATATGCAAAACTCTATGGCTGACGTATAAGGAGTCAATGAATATGTTTAAAAAGTTTATTGTCAAGGTCTAATTTGCAAGAGATGTGTTCTGTACGTCAAACAAAGCTTCATGTATGGGTGAAGTAACATCAGAGTATGTATACAAAATTCATGATCGAGGACTCTTGGGACAAAATTCACTTGAAGTAGGTCTAATATGGACTTCTGTATGGCTGTAATAAAATCAGAAGGAGTTAATGAGTATGTATAGAAAGTTCATGAGCAAGGACAAATTTACCAGAGATATATTCTGTAGGTCCAACTTAGGTTCATGTATGGTTGAAGTAACATCATAGTGAGGCAAAGAGTATGTATACAAAATACATGATCTCTTGGGATAAAATCTAATTTTAAGTAAGTCTAATATGGACTTCTGTATGGCTGAAATAAATTCAG
>RJVU01058442.1:179345-195291 GCA_003731715.1 Anabarilius grahami | reverse complement strand
GTTTAGGAGCTTCTCCATGTTTCTGCTGATACCAAGCTAAACTCCAGCTATCTATCCCAGTATCAGTTTTACACTCTATTTTAGCGTTTTGTCCTTCAGAAACAGGCACAGCTTCAGGCTGAGTCACAGTGATTCCTCTGGATGCTGTCGACAACAACATTAATGTGTTTAATCAGATTAAATGAACATTAAAGACTCAAAAATGACGAGCTTTCACGTCTGTTACCTGGAATAAAAGCTGCCAGAATCCAGATGAAGCTGCTGAAGAGATTCATGGTGTTTGTTGGTTTGTACCGTGGTAAACAGCAGTGTGTTATAAAGTGTTTGAGTCTGAACGCTATAAACACTCGGAGCGCTGAAGCATGAGCCGATGCAAAGTGACTCTCTGAGCAAAAACCCTGCTGGAGTAAAACACACATGAAAATGAGCACATGCAGATGAAACTGATCAGTTTTGAGGCTTTAAATGTGTTTTATTCTCATGATCCGACAGACAAGTGTGTTTTCACTTCTGAACAAGTTTATAAATCATTTCTATTTCATTCAGTCTCTGGTTCAAACTACAGGTTTCTGATGAATCAAATGACAGAGTTGAATCTCTAAAAGAATCAAGTATTTCACTGTGAACTCCGTGAGAGTTCAAAGGTCATTCCAGAGGTCACAGGTCATCAAAACTTATTAAAATGCTTTGAGAAATACATGATCATTTAGAAACTCACAGTTAAGATGTGTGATGATCAGTACAGAGTCTTTCTGATTCTATTATTTATTTAGATTTAATAGTTTTCATGCATCAAGAGACATTTAGAGATGATGAGGCTGTTTCTGTGAAAGTCACTTCAGTCCAATAATCATTATTTGATGTTGAGAAGAGCTGCTGTTGAGTCTCATATCAGTGTGTGTGAGTGTCGTTCGTCTCTTTCTCTGCTGGAGTTTGTGTTCATTAGAGTGACGGAGGTTTTTGTACGACGCTTTCACTAGAATGAAGCACTGTGGTGGACTTTCGGTGGAGGAACTAAACTGACCATCAGTAAGTCTCTAAAATTCTCTAAAAATTTTTATATATAATTTGTTTTGTTTTTAGATTATTCAAACAAGCATTTTACAACAAGGTTTTAAAAATTATAAAATAGTTTGAAAAAAAACTTAACTGCAATATTTCATAGTAAATTTAATTGTTTCATAATTTCTTTAAATTTGTCTGCTGTTTCACAATTGTTTATATTCAGTGACATTTCATGATATTTATCTTTTTTTCATTGCAAGACATATTTTATGTTGCTTTTATATATTTATTTATTTTTACATGAGTAATTTCAGATATTATAATAACTAACATTCTTTGTTTTTTAATATATTGATTGCAATGTTTTCTGATAGTTTCAATTATTTCTTAAAATAAATAACTGTGTCCATAATTCTTGGTAAATTTAATAATTCAGAAATGTTGTAATGTATGACACAAAAGGTTGATGATACGGACAAAATAATTGTCATTTTGTAGGCGTCATCATCAGACATAGATCTGAAAAAAATTATAATTTCAGCTTACATTTGCTGTTAATTATGATTGTGAGTGTATTAAGTTAATAATGAAATGATCATTTAAATTTGTTTTCTACATATAAATCATCAGTTTGTGGACAATGTTTTAAAAATCAGTTTGAGATTAAACTGAACCAGAAAAGATGAAATGACTGTAATATTTGCTGTATATCACGTCTGCTTCAGAGAACTGATTTAGATTTATTCATATATCTTATACTTCATATATTTAGTAGCAGAATAATATTTTTGAACTGAGAATATTTCAATTTAAATGCAGGATCATTACTATGTGGTTTATGAAAGAAAGCAGTGATGTGGAATTTCTGTAAAGATGAAATGATTGTGATTTTTTCCTGCATTACTGTGTGTGACATCTGACTAATTGATAATCTAAAGACGTTGGTGTTGTTTGTGTGTGTTTGTGTGTGTTTGTGTTTGTGTGTGTTTGTGTGTGTTTGTGCAGCTGGTCCCGCAGTGAAGCCCTCCGTGTCTCTGCTGCCGCCCTCTTCTCTGCAGATCTCTGGAGACTCAGCCGCACTGCTCTGCCTGCTCAGCTCTTACTCTCCACAGGGGGCGACGGTGAGCTGGACGCTGGACGGGTCAGAGGTCACCGAGGGGGTTCAGACCAGCGCAGAGAGCGAGCGGGACGGACGCTACAGCCGCAGCAGCGTCCTGAGCCTCAGCAAAGCACGCTGGGAAGGCGCAGATCGCTTCGTCTGCAGAGTAAGACATGACGGAGCTGATCACGAGGCCTCGTTCCTCAAGAGCTCCCGGTGCTGATGTTTCTCCGGTCCAGACGAGCCGTATCTGAGCGTCCGGCAGGATTCACAGCAGTCACGTGATTTACAGCTCAATACTGAAGCAGTCTTTCAATGTGCTGCCATTGCTGTTCATTCAATAAAGCTTCTGAACGCGTTACATTTGTGTCGGACTGCATCATTGATCAGTGTGTCGTTCATTCAAAGTGTTTCAGCTGCTTTTGATTGATTGCAATAGTTGAGAACAGCTGCATTTAGCAGGAAATGTCAAATGAAGCTCTTGGGGTTTGAACATGGTCACTGGAGACGGAGCTGCTCTATTCTGAGAGGATCACAATCACTAAACCTGCCAATGCAAATGTGATTTTCACCTCAAACTCACAGTTTCACTCTTTGATTGGTTCAACGCTCTCAACTGGAACACTTTCACTTCTGCTCATGAGAAATGAGTTATGAGTAATACATTTATAAACAGCTTTAGATGAAGGAGCTGCTTGAAAACATCTTTATGTTACTGATGCACCATGACTTTAGTGTAGTTTAATGTACTAAAACAAAACAACATATGGTGCCATTATTGTTTGATTTGACACTCTGATTTCTGTCATTAGTCAGTTTTGAGCACATGTGTAGTTCCTGAGTTTGTCCTCTGTGTGTCAGTAGTGTGTGAAAGTGTGTGAGCAGCTGCAGTATCAGTTCAGTCACTGTGACTCTGACTGACGGAGGTTTTTGTACGACTCTTTATCACTGTGTGAACACATATTGACTGTTTGGATAGTGGAAACTCTGACAGTAATAATGTCCAGCATCTTCAGTCTGGACTCCACTGATGGTCAGAGTGAAATCACTGTTAGATCCACTGCCACTGAATCTAGATGGAGTTCCTGACTGGAGGCGGTTTATTAAATAAATCAGGAGTTTAGGAGCTTCTCCGGGTTTCTGTAAGTACCAGGATAAACGTTCGGGCACACTATCCTTGTACACATCACTGCTGGTTTTACAGTTGATGTTCACAGTTTGTCCTGGTTGAGCTGCTGTCATTGAGGGACTCTGAGTGACGGTGATCTGTCCTCTACACTCTGAAACACACAACAAGAAGAAAATCAACTCAAAACTTTGACAATATACTTGAAGAAATGAATTGATATCGAACTTGTGCTCCACAAACCTTGAGCAAACGCTGTGAGAGTCCAGATGAAGATGATGATGAAGGTCATGTTGATGAAGATTGTTGTGTGTGTCAGTGATGAAGTGTTAAACTCACAGCACTATAAACACTCTCAGAGCACTGAAGCATCTGATCAATATGCAAATGAACTCATTCTGTATTTAAATGAGGCTCTAAATGAAGGTTCAGGAGGAGTTCGTTCATCTCATCCTGTCAATCACAACATCAAATATGAATCATGTAATCATGATATACCAATAAGTGTGAACTTTAAAAATGTAGCATAAAAATTAGAACAATTCAAACCACATGTGAAAAAAACTGTGAAAATGAAATGTAGATGAAACTTATCATCATCTAAGCAAAATCACATGAGCAAAAGTGCTTTAGTGATCATCAGCTCGACTGTAATTCGGCTGCAGGTTCGAGACCGCAGGTGATCACAGCTGTACTGATGACAGAAACCCTTCAACAGTTTTATTCATGTTGTCTTGCACTACATCACTGTGCCACTAGAGGGCGGTGTGAACAGACAGACACACCACTGATGAACAGGAACGGATGAGGTGAATAATAATGAGTTAATGCAGTGATGAATTTATTCGATGGGGCTCCAGTGTGTATTTAAACAGTTAAACACTATATATTATAGCACTGTTTGCAATTGCGCCACCCAAAGTGACAAACGGGTACTGTAGTCCTGGCCGTAACAGGTTATATGGCCAATGTAAGACAAACTCTTGGTCTTTAGACAGCTTTAATGCACATGAACATCCTCTAGCATAACAGGATTAACTTGTAGCTTGAATTGTTATTGGGATCTTTTACAGCTCAGAAACTTCAATCCAGAAACACTTTGAATCGTGCAGTAGACGGTACAGCAATGGCCATGTGTCTTTCCAAATAAAATATGAGTCTTTAAGTATCTCTTTATGGAAGTATTATTCTATGTACTATATTAAAATAGACAGATAATATTGTCTCTTTCCTTCAGTTGAACGGCAATACATTCAGTCACGTCTGACAACAAACAAATATGTTTTCAATAGTATAGTATAAAATGAATATTAATATAAAAATCAATGATCTGCAAGTATTTTGGAGATTACAGGTTTTGCGAACTAATCATATTGGGCTTTATTAAACTTTATGAAACTTTAATGAATTTAGGCCTATATGCATTTTTTATTCTACAAGTCAATCTATTGAAGTATTTACACAGACTTTCATAAAGAGATCTGAAAGGATTTGTTGTCCTGTGGCTCCCTCTGGTGGACAGCATTAGTATTATGACCTTCATCTCTGAATCCCATTCATATAAATGACTGATTTAAAAAAAAGTTCCTGAATCTCAGCATGTTTACTCAGAAAGTCTTGTTGTTCATGTGTATGAAGTTCTGTGAATTTTGGATTCAAACATTCAAACTGATGGAAACTGATAGAAAAATAGATTCCTTCTGCTGTGGTTCCCTCTAGTGGACAACATTAGTACAACATGCATTTTTGAGTTGCTAAAAACTTTTTTTCGATCTCCTAAACCACTTGACTGATTCACACGAAATTTTGCACGTCATCTATAGACACTAATGACAAAAGTTATCAAAAGGATTTTAATTAGTCAAAGCGTTTAGAAGATAGTTCATTTAGCCATGGCTCAATACACTTATAAAACTATATCTTCTCAACAATCTGATGAATCCAAATTCTGTTGATCACTTGTTTGATGTCTTCAGGGTATCTAGATGATACATAGATAAATTTGGGGTTAAATAGACAAATGGTCTAGGATGAACCCTTCAGTGTTTGGATCTCTGATAATCTCACCTGTGCTCGATATTCTCAGTCGTCTGAAGCTCTAAAATGATGTTATTGACTTCAAATCTTCTCATCTGCTGCAGCCCTCATATTTGTGAATGAACTTATTCAGTGTTTCTAGCACAAATCACTGTGACTCTGACTGACGGAGGTTTTTGACTCTTTATCACTGAACCAGGATAGAGGTTGATGATCCCAACTCTGATAGACGTCAGGACTGCTTTTACAGGACATGGTGAATGTGTTTCCTAGATGAACAGATTTCACTGCAGGCGTCTGAGTCGCTTCACCAACTGATTTATTATTATTTATAATGTTTCCTGAGGTGCACTTATGATGTTAATATGATTTTTACATCAAATAATTTTCATAATTTGGAAATAAATGGCTATTTCCACTCTGATTTTAGCGCTCTGATTGTTTACATGTGGAACCTTCTCGAATACTATCACTACATTTTTACTATTACAGCTGTCTAAATGAACGAATGGTGAAAAGTGTTGATTATTGCCTTATATTTAGATCTGTTCATCACAGGGAAGGTTGCAGTGATGAGAAACTGAGCAGACGACAGACAGTCTGTTGATGGTGTGAATGCAGTGATCTCGTCATTACAACTACATTTCTGCACTCCAGAAATGCTTTCACCATAACTAACAATGCAAACACGATGTAAATACAGTAAGAGATTGATTGTGTAGTGTAAGAGCGTCACTGATTATAACAGGAGTTTTGGGAAGTGTCCAGATAAACTCTCGCTGTGTGATCGACAGCTTCAGTTCCTCAGATCTTTACTGTATAACTAAGATTAGGGAGACAAAATAATAAAAGTACATGATCAAAAATATCAATGGCTTTAAAATATTGAGTGAGTGAAAATGAGGATAAATAAACCATAAATGATCTAAAAATCATGATAACATCAAAAGAATTTCTAATTATCTTAAGAAATACTGATGAAGATCAACAAAGCTGATATTAAGATCATATTTGTGTTTCTGCTGTTGAGTGTGTGTGAAAGTGTGTGAAAGTGTGTGAGCAGCTGCAGTATCAGTTCAGTCACTGTGACTCTGACTGACGGAGGTTTTTGTATGACTCTTTATCACTGTGTGAACACATAGTTACTGTTGATGATGTGTAAACTCTGACAGTAATAATGTCCAGCATCTTCAGTCTGGACTCCACTGATGGT
This sequence comes from Anabarilius grahami, assembly GCA_003731715.1. NCBI lineage: Eukaryota > Metazoa > Chordata > Actinopteri > Cypriniformes > Xenocyprididae > Anabarilius > Anabarilius grahami. Next base: position 188,811 of record RJVU01058442.1, on the reverse strand, counting down.
CAGAGTGAAATCTCTCTTAGATGAATAACTGCCACTGAATCTAGATGGAGTTCCTGACTGGAGGGTGCTTGCTAAATAAATCAGGAGTTTAGGAGCTTCTCCAGGTTTCTGTAAGTACCAGGACACACAGGGTGTACCGCAGGCTGCATCAGTACTGAGTTTACAGCTCATCTCAACATTTTCTCCTGGTTTAACAATTTTCACTGCAGGAGTCTGAGTCACTGTGATCTGAGCTCTACAGCCTGAAAAACAAATAATTTATTAGTCCATAAAGTATTATTTGACATTTTTAAGCTGTGCAAAAACTATATTTTTTAAAATTAAATATTTCAAATACAGTCTGTTCACCTTGTAGTATAAAGCAGTATAAGAGCGTCCAGATGATGATGAAGGTCATGTTGATGAAGATTGTTGTGTGTGTCAGTGATGAAGTGTTAAACTCACAGCACTATAAACACTCTCAGAGCACTGAAGCATCTGATCAATATGCAAACACACTCCAGATCATTTCCCTGAAGACAGCAGAAACACTGTTTTGTCATTTAGTATCTTTGCTAATAAATTTCTATTGATCATTTTCAGAAACAGACACTCCTGATTTACTTCATGTTATTTTGTGTGGATCTTCTCCCTCTAAACACTGTTTTAATGATCAGTTTCATTCAGACTTTGATGCTGAGAGCATTTAATACCTGTGCTGCAGATTTGATATCATCATGATACTGTAGAACAGGTCAAAGGTCATCCAAAAGGGAATGACCATCTCAATATTGATAAAGATTTCATTATAAAGCAGGTAATTAGATTTAAATTACACATGTTTTGTAAATGTGATCAATGTAGTTTTTGACTAATTATAAAATTTCTTCCTTCATGCAATAACAAGTATTTCTTTAAAAGATGAATATTTAGTGTCTGTTTTCAGCTCAATCATGTTGATGTTGAGAAGAGCTGCTGTTGAGTCTCATATCAGTGTGTGTGAGTGTCGTTCGTCTCTTTCTCTGCTGGAGTTTGTGTTCATTTGAGTGTGACGGAGGTTTTTGTACGACGCTTTCACTAGAATGAAGCACTGTGGTGGACTTTCGGTGGAGGAACTAAACTGACCATCAGTAAGTCTCTAAAAATCTCTAAAAATCTTTATTTTTTATTTAATTGTTTTGTTTTTAGATTATTCAAACAAGCATTTTGCAACAAGGTTTTAAAAATGATAAAATAATTTGAAAAAAAAATTAACTGCAATATTTCATAGTAAATTTAATAGTTTCATAGTTTCTTTAAATTTGTCTACTGTTTCACAATTACATGTTTATATTCAGTGATATTTCATGATATTTATCTTTTTTCATTGCAAGGCATATTTTATGTTGCTTTTAAATACTTTTTATTTTTACATGAGTAATTTCAGATATTATAATAACTAACATTCTTTGTTATTTTAATATATTGATTGCAATGTTTTCTGATAGTTTCAGTTATTTCTTAAAATACTTAATTGTGTCCATTATTCTTGGTAAATTTAATAATTCAGAAATTTTGTAATGTATGACACAAAAGTTTGAGGATACGGACAAAATAATTTTGTAGGCAAATTTTTCAGCTGCTTTTGATTGATTGTTATAGTTGAGAACAGCTGCATTTAGCAGGAAATGTCAAATGAAGCTCTTGGGGTTTGAACATGGTCACTGGAGACGGAGCTGCTCTATTCTGAGAGGATCACAATCACTAAACCTGCCAATGCAAATGTGATTTTCACCTCAAACTCACAGTTTCACTCTTTGATTGGTTCAACGCTCTCAACTGGAACACTTTCACTTCTGCTCATGAGAAATGAGTTATGAGTAATACATTTATAAAGAGCTTTAGATGAAGGAGCTGCTTGAAAAACATCTTTATGTTACTGATACACCATGACTTTAGTGTAGTTTAATGTACAAAAACAAAACAACATATCATATCAATTTACACACTCTGTTTTCTCAGATTCTGATCATATTTGAGTCAAACCCGTCTGTCACAGGAAAGATCACAGACTAATAGAGCTGATTTCAGTCATAAGTCAGTTTTGAGCACATGTGTAGTTCCTGTGTTTGTCCTCTGTGTGTCAGTAGTGTGTGAAAGTGTGTGAAAGTGTGTGAGCAGCTGCAGTATCAGTTCAGTCACTGTGACTCTGACTGACGGAGGTTCTTGTACGACTCTTTATCACTGTGTGAACACATTACCACTGTGATAACTCTGACAGTAATAATGTCCAGCATCTTCAGTCTGGACTCCACTGATGGTCAGAGTGAAATCTGTCCCACCTCGTGCTCCATTCCCACTGAATCGACTGAAACTGCTATCATAAAGCTCATCTACAGAATGAATGATGAGTTTAGGAGCTTCTCCATGTTTCTGCTGATACTAAGCTAAACCCCAGCTATCTATCCCAGTATCAGTTTTACACTCTATTTTGGCGTTTTGTCCTTCAGAAACAGGCACAGCTTCAGGCTGAGTCACAGTGATTCCTCTGGATGCTGTCGACAACAACATTAATGTGTTTAATCAGATCAAATGAACATTAAAGACTCAAAAATGACGAGCTTTCACGTCTGTTACCTGGAATAAAAGCTGCCAGAATCCAGATGAAGCTGCTGAAGAGATTCATGGTGTTTGTTGGTTTGTACCGTGGTAAACAGCAGTGTGTTATAAAGTGTTTGAGTCTGAACGCTATAAACACTCGGAGCGCTGAAGCATGAGCCGATGCAAAGTGACTCTCTGAGCAAAAACCCTCCATCAGTTTATTTTTCTCGTCATCGACACATTATACAGAGAAAAACACAAACGCACAAAAACTCATTGAGGATCTGAGAATCACTGGACTGCAGGTGTTTTGTGATGTTGAGAGTGTTTAACAGTCATTTTGAGCTTTTATAAGCTGTCAGACTGTTGACCAGCAGTTCAAGTCTGAATATTCAGTAAATGTGCAGCAGTTTAGATGTTGAACTTGTCATCTGCATGATCTGTTTGTTTCTGTTTGATTGAATGTGTTTGTTGAAATGTATCACTCAGAAATGAAAATGTCCATGTACAGATGAAAATTGATATTTGTGGTCGTTAATTGTTTCTCACTTGTTTAGAAGTTTAGATTGTATTCTTCATCAATCTCTGTGTGAAGATGTTTATGTGATGTGTTGTGATCAAATAATTATTTTAATGCAATATAGATTTATTATATTGCTGACTATTTTCTTCTATATGTTTTTATTTCTGGCTACCAGTGTCATTCGCTTCCAGTTATTTTTAGCTGTATAAAACAGGGCTGTGTTTCCCAAAAGCATCTAAGAATTAAGTTGATCGTAGAGATCATTGGTGGCTCTATGATCTATTTAGGCCTACGATGCTTTTGGAAAACAGCCCAGCTCATTGTGCTGCTTGATATTGCAAACTGAAAAATGATACACTAAATGTCAGACAAGGTCTCATGTTACAGGATGTCGAAAATGCAAATGTGGTGCACTGAATGAGCTCTATGAAACTGCATGTGAAAAGATGTTATGATAAAAGCTGCTGTTTACTTCACTGGACAGGGATTCAACTGAATACTGACGATACGGTAGACCAAATGTAGTAAAAGGTTCTGCCAGGCGCTTCATGTATAGACCCTTTTAGATCAGTGGTTTTCAGCCCTGCTTATTTTCCAAGTAAACCTGAANAAATGTGCAGCAGTTTAGATGTTGAACTTGTCATCTGCATGATCTGTTTGTTTCTGTTTGATTGAATGTGTTTGTTGAAATGTATCACTCAGAAATGAAAATGTCCATGTACAGATGAAAATTGATATTTGTGGTCGTTAATTGTTTCTCACTTGTTTAGAAGTTTAGATTGTATTCTTCATCAATCTCTGTGTGAAGATGTTTATGTGATGTGTTGTGATCAAATAATTATTTTAATGCAATATAGATTTATTATATTGCTGACACTGACACTGAAAGTACTTTTTCTATTTTCTTCTATATGTTTTTATTTCTGGCTACCAGTGTCATTCGCTTCCAGTTATTTTTAGCTGTATAAAACAGGGCTGTGTTTCCCAAAAGCATCTAAGAATTAAGTTGATCGTAGAGATCATTGGTGGCTCTATGATCTATTTAGGCCTACGATGCTTTTGGAAAACAGCCCAGCTCATTGTGCTGCTTGATATTGCAAACTGGTATTTTTTACCATATTATTAATGAATTGTCTTCATTATAAACACACTGGTTTGTAGCGCAAATAGTTTTAAAGTTTACTGCACTTTGATATTCTTCTTGTTATTTCCCTATAGTGGCTGATGAATCGGAATATTCATGGAAAATAGCTTCTGTGTTGAACATTAAGATGGATTGAAAGGTTGTTCAGTTCCTCCTAAAATCATTATAATTTCTCAACTTGCCACTGAACATGAAAAATCACAATCTCTTCACTTTCATATATTGATTTTTTGATGACTCTGATAATTGTGCTCAATATTATCACGTTTGGTTGTTTTTGTGCTGCACTGACGACACAACAGCTGCAGTATCAGTTCAGTCACTGTGACTCTGACTGACGGAGGTTTTTGTACGACTCTTTATCACCGTGTGAACACATAACCACTGTGTGCACTCTGACAGTAATAATGTCCAGCATCTTCAGTCTGGACTCCACTGATGGTCAGAGTGAAATCACTGTTAGATCCACTGCCACTGAATCTAGATGGAGTTCCTGACTGGAGGGTGCTTACAAAATAAATCAGGAGTTTAGGAGCTTCTCCAGGTTTCTGTAAGTACCAGGCCAAACGCTCCCCATAACTAGTCTTGTACACATTACTGCTGGTTCTACAGTTGATGTTCACAGTTTGTCCTGGTTGAGCTGCTGTCATTGAGGGACTCTGAGTGACGGTGATCTGTCCTCTACACTCTGAAACACACAACAAGAAGAAAATCAACTCAAAACTTTGACAATATACTTGAAGAAATGAATCGATATCAAACTTGTGCTCCACAAACCTTGAGCAAACGCTGTGAGAGTCCAGATGAAGATGATGATGAAGGTCATGTTGATGAAGATTGTTGTGTGTGTCAGTGATGAAGTGTTAAACTCACAGCACTATAAATACTCTCAGAGCACTGAAGCATGATCAATATGCAAATGTTTAATTTAAATTAGGTTCTAAAAGAAGGTTCAGATCAGGACGAGCTTATTCATCTCATCCTGTCAGTCACAACAACAAATATATCATGTAATCATCATGATTCATGAAGTGTGAACCTTAAAAACTTAAAATAATCATAGATATGTTTTTTTTCATTCATATTGATGTGCTATCCTCACTTTATCACTATACCATTTTATATTTTTTGCTTTATACATGAATTGAGTTTGCTTCAGAACTGATGAACTTTGCAACATTAAAACTTATTTAACTAACTTGCATCAACTGAGCTGAATAATGACACTTGCTTTACAGCTGAAATTATATTTGTTTCATAATTGATTGACATAATATTGCAACTTTAATCGACAACAAAGTCTTTTCTTCTATTGTGACGTATATCCGAGTGAAACGGCTTCTGGAGCAAGAACACATGTAGGGAGTTTCTGTGAGTTTTTGAGAGTTTTCTTTCAAATCTGAGTTTTTGCAATGGAAGTTTGGCAGGCAAGAGAGAAGCAACATTAATGTTTAAAAATATGCATCACACTATTTGGAAAGTATGGCCATAACTTTTAACCATTACACATTTTATGTACCTTTATCAAGCTTCTAAAATTGCTTTAAAAAAAAGCCTGTTTGTGGAATAGTCAAAAGATTGAAAAAATGATACACTAAATGTCAGACAAGGTCTCATGTTACAGGATGTCGAAAATGCAAATGAGGTGCACTAAATGAGCTCTATGAAACTGCATGTGAAAAGATGTTATGATAAAAGCTGCTGTTTACTTCACTGGACAGGGATTCAACTGAATACTGAAGATAGACCAAATGTAGTAAAAGGTTCTGCCAGGCGCTTCATGTATAGACCCTTTTAGATCAGTGGTTTTCAGCCCTGCTTATTTTCCAAGTAAACCTGAACACTTTTTTTAGCAAAACCGAGGGTGCTTCTCAAACAGAAGGCTGTGTCCTAGTAAGGCAAGTCATGTCATAAAGCGCCACTTAAGGCCGTCTCAATCTGAAAAATCCTCGGAAATCAGCCTTCGTTTGGCGTCATTTATTCAGCTTATTTTGAAGGATGCATTAAAGGTGCAATATGTAATATTTTTGCAGTAATAATATAATAATATCCAAAAGCCACTAGGCCAGTGTTATATATTTTGTTCACTTGAGTACTTACAACATCCCAAATGTTTGCAACTATTTGTAAATCGTGAGAAAATTGCAATTTTAACCAATGCTCCGGGACAGTCGCCTGTCAATTGCGTCATACCCGCGTTACCCTCGGTTTCCGTTTTTATTTTGTAGAAACCATGGAAACACCAAAGACGCTTTAATACGTTACACGGTTTAATAGACAAGGGAACAACTGTTTTGATATATTTATGGACAGAAAACTAATTGTTGTTATATAGCTCAACATGTTTAATCTTAATTTTCTTGATTTTTTGCGAGTACTTTGAGTTTATTTTTCCACACATCTGTACATGTTTACATATACACACATGCACATATAGCACAATTATACATATGCATATACATACGTACATACATACATACATATACCTTCATACACACATACATGAATGAATGCATGCGTGCCCATATATATTCCCACACATACATATAGCAAGCACCTACCACGCATATACATACATGTGCACGCACGTACACACACCTGCCTACGTAGGTATTCAACATTAACATGCGCATAAGTGCAGATATTATTTTGACACTGTGGAAAATGGACATCCTAAGAAGCTATGCAGCTTATGGCCGGGGTCCATCACCAAGTATAAGCAAAACAGATGGTTTGGCAGATTTTAGATACTTTAAGTTGAAATAATAATATAATAGTAGAATAAAGATAACAATAAAATAAAAAATAAATAAATAAATAAATAAATAAATAAAAGTAAATATAATATAATATAAAGGGTCATAATTTTTATGTAGGTCTGGTACAGTAATATGAATATGCAGTTACTCATCATTACATCATGTAGGCACTGCATACTTCCCTGCCGCATGTACAAAAAGAAATACAATAAAGGTAAAACCTCAGACCGCATTATCAGTCATTACTATAATTTTCCAGCAGCTTACATTTTAAATGTCTTTTAAATATGGATAGTGAGGCAGACAATTTAATATCATTGTCTAACTCATTCCACACTCTAAAAAATGCTGGGTTAAAAACAACCCAAGTTGGGTTGAAAATGGACAAACCCAGCGATTGGGTTGTTTTGACCCAGCGGTTGGGTTAAATGTTTGCCCAACGTGCTGGGTAGTTTTATTTAACCCAAATATTGTTTAAAAATTGCTGTACAGCTGGCTTAAAATGAACCCAAAATAGGTTGGAAATTAAAAATCCGACACATAATTACTAGAGGCAACAATAATAATCAAAAGATGAGCATTTATTAATAAGCAATTTAATAAATGTTTATTGTTTAAGTATTATTCAAATGTTTGTTTATTAAACATATTAATAAATATTAATTTCCAACATATTATGGATTCATTTTAAACAAGAAATACAGTAATTTTTAAACAATATTTGGGTTAAATAAAACTACCCAGCAGGTTGGGCAAACATTTAACCCAACCGCTGGGTTAAAACAACCCAATCGCTGGGTTTGTCCATTTTCAACCCAACTTGGGTTGTTTTTAACCCAGCATTTTTTAGAGTGCATATTTGTGGTCCTCTATAGCAGACACTGAAACTAGTACATTTGAAATTCCTGATTTTCCCTTTTAAAAGAGACTTTTTCCTTGTATCATGTTGGTGCGAAGATGAGTACACTCTAAAAAATGCTGGGTTAAAAAAACCCAAGCTGGGTAAAATATGGACAAACCCAGCAGGTTGGGTTAAAAGGCACCTATTATGCCCTCTTTCACATGATGTAATATAAGTCTCTGGTCTGGTCAAGTTTCAGCTTATAATACCCCACAAATTTCCCCCTATTTGGGGGTGAGCAAAAACGCGCCTTTTACTATATAACTATATTGCTGGCTAAAAAAATAAATCCAAAATTGGTTGAAAAAAATGGCTGGGTGAAAACAACCCAATCCCTGGTTTTGTCCATATTTAACCCAGCAGTTTTTAGAGTGTATAGTGGAATAAGTTCACAGAGTCTACTGTTTAATTTGTAAACAACACTATACATTATACAAGCGTTATGATAGAAGTTACTTTCAGGAAGCTTTAGAAGACCATATCTATGAAAGATAGGATTTGTCGGAGAGTTTGGCATGGACCAAGTAATTGCTCTTAAGGTTTTCTTTTGTATTACCTGAAGTTTTGCAATATAGGTGGGATATGTATTGTTCCAAATCATATTACAATAATTCAGGTGAGGCTCAAACAGAGATCTGTACAGAGTCAACAATGCTTCAAATGGAAGCAAATGTCTTATTTTAAAGAATAAACCAACAATTTTGGATAATTTTTTGACAAGCTCGTCAATATGTTTTTTTAAGTTTAAAGAATGATCTATAAAGATTCCTAAGAATTTGGTCGAATCTACTTTTTGGATAGCTCTGTCGTCTATCATTATATTTATATTGTAATTTCTGTCATCACGTCTGTTTGGGCTGAAGACAATATAAGAAGTTTTACTAATATTTAAAGACAATTTGTTGCATTTGAACCATATGTTGACCTTTGCCAATTGCTCATTTAGACATTTTTCTAGTTGGTCCATATTTTTATGAGATATAAACAAATTTGTGTCATCTGCAAAAAGTATTTTATGAATAAACAATAAACAAAGTCATTAATATAAATTATGAATAAAAGTGGTCCCATAATGGATCCCTGTGCAACCCAAGTTCCAATGCTTTTTGCGTAGGAGTTTAATCCCTCAACATCCACATATTGCTCTCTTCCACAGATATAACTCCTAAACCACTGGAGTGCTACTCCCCTGACACCATAGTGCATTAGTTTAACAAGCAAAATTTCATGATCAATGGTATCGAATGCCTTTGAAAGATCCAGAAAAACCCCAATACCATACTCTCCTCTTTCAAAAGCATAATTAATTTTCTCCACAAGGTCTAAAATAGCCATATACGTGGTGCAATTTTTCCTAAAGCCATATTGTGAGGGCTCTAATACATTATATTTCTCAAGATATTCTGCTAGTCTGGCGTATACAACTCGCTCTAAAACTTTAGAGAGGGTTGGTAAAATTGATATTGGTCTATAGTTTTGAATATCATTTTTATCCCCAGACTTGTATATTGGTATTATTTTTGCAATCTTAGTCATTTTTGGAACAATGCCTTGTGTTAACGAAAGATTAATAATGTAGG
>RJVU01058442.1:121748-163830 GCA_003731715.1 Anabarilius grahami | reverse complement strand
TTTATCAGTGCATTTTCTCGCTAAATTGCTCCCAAATGTAAGATTGTTGTCTATAATAACACTGTAAGTACCACTTAGTTCTAAAATACTTACAGTATAAATAATTTGTTGTTACCCCTTTATTCCTTTACATATTACATATTGTTCCCCTATACTTACACGTACTTACTGTATAATTACACTATAATTATCGAGAGTTACGCTGTAAATTCGTTGTAATTACGCAGTACTTTCCGGGCTGTAATCTAAAGCGTTACCCTTATTTCTTACAATTTTGAGTTTATAATTTAGACTTTTTCCTCAGAATTGCTAGTTTATATAATTTAGACAACTTGCTGTTGCATGTGTTTAAATCTAATTTCTGGAAAAAATAAGTCAGAATTGCAAAACATAACCTTAAAATAAAAAAAAGGTAATTATGACTTTTTTTTATCTCACAATTCAAACTTTTTTTTCTCAGCATTGCTTGTTTATGTCTCATAATTCAGATTTTATAGCTTGCAGTTGTGAGTTTATATCGCACAATTCTGACTTTTTTCTCGCAATTGCAAGTTTATATCTTGCGATTTGGACTTTATTTCGTGCAATTTTGAGTTTATCTCTCTTTTTTTCTCAGAATTGCTTGTTTATATCTCATAATTCGGACTTTATAACTCTCAGTTGTGAGTTTAAATCTAATTTCTGAAAAAGTCAGAATTGCAAAATATAAACTTAAAAAAGGTAATTGGGACTTTTTATCTTAAAATTTGGACTTTATAGAGTTTATAACTCACAATTCTGAGACGTCTGAAAAAAAAAAAAAAAGATTGCAAGCAAAAAAGTCTTAATGTGCAAAAGAAAAAGTCAAAATTACTTTTTTATTTTATTCTGTGGTGGAAACAAGCTTCTATAAACAACTGAATAAGTTTTTAGGAGTGAAAAGTAGTCCAAATGACTGCTTGATTTTGTTCAAGCCAGCAATCAACAATGTTGTCGCCTACCATTTCCTAAATTCTGACAGACTGCCTGTTTTCTTCTCTCTTTTTTTTTATGCAGGCCCGAAAACTGTGATCCTCTCTTTGGATGTCACAAGCAAATCCATAACAGCCAGCTGGACAATACATGGGAATTATGAAGAATTCAATGTGACGATTGAAACAACTCAAATCTCTCCAAACTATTTTAAATTTGCCATTACTAAAGACTTGTATTATACTTTCAGTGGCCTGATGGCAGCAGTGAATTACACCGTTACAGTTGTCACTCTTAACGGTGAACTGGAAAGTAAACCTGCTACAAATTCAAAGTACACCGGTGAGTAATTAATACATTGCGATTGCTATTTTTATACCATTTGTCTATAAGCTTCAAATGACTATCTTCATCAGCTTTTCAGTTCAACTATATAACATCTCACATATCAATCCACAGTCCCTGTTAGTCCTAGTTGGGTAAATGCCACCTCTGACAAAACTAACATAAAAGTAACCTGGGGAGCTCCAGAAGACTCAAAGGATGCCTTGATTGACTATTTTGTGCAGTGTGGCACTGCTTTCTGGAAAGAAAATTCTGAAAAGACAACAAATAAAACAAGCATCAGCTTTACTAATTTAAACCCAGGAACAAAATATGACTTTAATGTCAGTGTTGTGGCTGGAAATTTGACGAGTTTGCCAGCCAACGCTTCTGCAAAAACAGGTAAAGAGACTACATTTTGTTTATGAAGCAAACATTTGGCTTTTTTATACATCTTTTGTGTATTATAACTGTGATATTTTAACAGGTTATTAAAATGATCTGCTTTGCTGAGACATGTTTTTGAGATTATAAGAATGTTTTTGAATATCTCTTGTTCTAAATCTGTCTTTGTTTGTTTCCAGAGCCTGAGAAGAGGACACTGATCCTCACAATGTTGTGCTCCTCTAAAACGCCACTTCAGTGTGAAAGAACTGAAACTCAGACTGATCTATTTAAAGAGGTGAAGAGATGTTCGACTTTACACTAACAGAATTATCATGAAATGAATGTACATTAGAAATAAAGATGACAATTGAAGAAACCTTGATCGCTGCCCAAGAGTTAGATTACGATTAATATTATGGAAGTCATTTGCACTATTGATAAATGCTTGTACGGATTATGTAAACCTCTTTTTTCTTGAAGGCTCAAAAGATTCAAGTGAAATAAACTAAAATTTCCATTCTGTCTTTCAGCTGAACTTAACATTTACTAATGAATTTCAAGACTTGGTCCACTGGAACCTGACGTGGGTGGAGAGGAACGTGAACAATCCTTAAAGCAAACGCTGGGTTTATAAAAACTGCTGGATATCCAAGCAGTCACATTTATTGTGATTCATTTCATATCAAATATTTGTACGATTTCTATTTAACGCAGACTCTCTGTCCTTTGAATCCCTATGGATATGATCATTAAGTCATTAACTTATCAAGATCATTTCAGATCATTTTGTGTATGCCATACAAGATTCTGCTCCATTTTAAGTTGAAATGACTTGATTATACTTAAAAACTTAAGACAGCAAGTTGACTATTTTTTTTACAGTAGCTAACATGAAATACTATTACTAAAAAAATAATACTGAAATGTTGTGTGCTTTGTTTTGTTTTCTGATGGTGATTTTGGATTTTGTTGTTTAGCAGACACATTTAAGCTTTTCTTGAAAGATGCTCTCAGTAGTTTGGCTTTTCATTGGTTTTCAATTGCATTTTTTTATTTTCACAAAATGCAGACCTGTATACTGTGAATATTGTGGTGTGATGATAATTTGCTGTAGTCGAGGGAGATATAATTCATTTGTGTAACACCGTAACATTTAATCATTTTCGTGAGTGACATTTGCTATAGCTGCATGTGAATTGTAGTTTTAATTTTTTATGGTGGAATTTTTATTGCTACTATTTTAGATTTTTAGGGGGGATTGGTTTCATTATATATAAAGTTATTCCACAGCATGCATTTGACTGCTTCATTTCACTACATTATACAAGTTCTCAGCATAATTACTGTCCTTCAGACTCGCCAAATAATATGCACTGCAAAAAGGGATTTTCTTACTTTGTCTAGTTTTCCAGTACAAATATCTAAAACTTCATTAAACAACATACAAACAACATACAATGCGACACTCCCACCTTGTGGTCTATTGTGTGTACACATCAACACAGAAGGCACAATCCACATACAAGGCAAAGTCACTATTGCATCATTTTTTCAATCACGTCTTTTCAAAATGTACTATAAATAAAATATGAGGCTGCTAGCACAGAAATGTCTATATTCTCTATGACTGTTAAATAAAGTTCTTCATTTCAAAATATATACATTAATTCATTATATATATACAGTACAATAAATACTGTACATGTATGCAGTAGATTTTAATATTCACTCAAAATGCACTAAAATGCTGGGTTAAAAATAACCCAAGTTGGTTTAAATATGGAAAAACTCAGCTGTTGGGGTAAATGTTTGCCCAATCTGCTGGCACAAAAATGGCGTGTTTTTGCTCACACCCAAATAGAGGCAAATTGGACAAGCTATAATAAATGATCCGTGGGGTATTTTGAGCTGAAACTTCACAGACACATTCTGGAGACACCAGAGACTTATATTACATCTTCTGAAAGGGGCATTATTGCCCCACTTTAAATAAAACTGTCCATATTGAGTTTGTCCATATTTAACCCAACTTTGGTTGTTTTTCTCCCAGCAGTGTAGGAAATAATTCATGTTGTCCATAGAACTGGAGAGCTTTTGCTAAGCGGATATGTTTACCATCCAATGTGGATCATCTTGCAATGGTTTAGTCTGTGAGAATATATAGTAAATAAACATAATGGCTTTTCAATTGCAAAAGTATGTTTTTTTAAGTTCATCATTGTGAATGAGCATGTTGATGACTGCAGGAAATTCATGAGAATAAATGTGGAGCATGTCCATTTCCAGAAGAGAAAATAATTTGCCTGTCATGCTAATTATGTGTATAGAGCAACACTGCATGACTTCATGTTGCAGAACAAAAAACAGAAACCAAACAAGATTTTGCAAGGGGTAAATCATAAAATGCCCTTCAAAACTGATGGTCAATGAGCACTAAATGTAAAATAACAGACCCACAGCACATTTTACTGCTGAATCCCTTCTTTATTGAGTCTCCATCACTCACACACACTGAGCCCTTTAGTTGGGCTCTGACTTTTCAACATTGCTTTTTCTTTGTCTACTGTAATTGTGTGTCTATAAGACATTTTCTATGATAAGAAAATCTGATAGAGTATTGATGGTTGTTTTATTATAGCTTTAAAACTCTCTTGCAATTGTACTGTAAAAAAAAAGCTAGGGTTTTATCGCGAGTTTATAGTATTGGGAAACGCACTGTAAACAAACATCATGTTGTATTTTATCGAGTTTTGTTCAGAAACAGGCGAGCTCAAGCGTACAGTAATCACATAAGACTCCAGTTTGTCCATGTTAATTCTGGGATAAACAGTTCTGATGACGACCAAATGTTCCTCTCACGTCTGCAGACTGACATTACAACAGCGTTTTCATTTTAAAGTTTATGTGATAATTAAGTGATTAATTAGGTTTTGTTGTCACCAGACAAGTCACCATTATGGTGGTCAGTGTTTGGTCTAGTTGACCATTTTCTTTTAGTTTTCTTTGTGCTCTGGCTGCTGTTGCAGTGTGCTTATAAAACAATTATTGTGGCAAAAAAAAGCTGAGATAAAATGAGATCAGGTTCTGTTGGCTAAAATGACGGTAATATACTTTGTACAGTTGACAACTTTATCAAAAACTATCTCCGTTCACACAGATTCGCAAGAACGACTAAAAATACTTTATTACACATGCCAGACAAGTAGTTGGCAATGTCACTTAAAGAACACTTGCATCAGTTGTGCATGCCTATCCACCTTGTTTTTACGATTTACTGCACTTTGATATTATTCTTATTATTTTCCAATAGTGGCAAATAAATAAAGTCTTGCGCATTCACAGAAAACACATTACTTCCACATTGAAAACATGTAATAGGCATGTGCACATCGTAACTGTTTTCACAGATTCACATTTTTGCAGTTTACACAGAAATGATATTGGTGTTGTTTCCAAAAGTTTGCATTTAAAACACTGTTGTCATGTAAATGAACTGCCAAAACGCATAAAACGTTTTACAGTACAAAGAAACACCGATCACTGTAACGGTGACTGCAAAGAAAACAATCAACATCTAAACCCTGTTATTCTCAATAGGAACTTCTGTAGACATCTGAGAGCCCAGCTATTTGCAAATTAGTTCAATGGAAAGTTTAGGTTTTCTATGCAAAGTCACTGTGTGAATAGGATGTTGTTATTAGAGATCACACTGTAGAGCACAGAATCACAACAGGACGATCAGTGGACAGGAGAGTGTTGCAGACAGAGTGAGTTGAGCCAATAAAGTAACCTAATCTGAAGAGTCTAGATTGTCTACGCTTCCCATCGTAACCTGAGATTGACAACCAGCGAATCATCAAGAAGCAGATGTGAGATGAACACACTGTGGCTGCCACTTCTCCTAAGTAAGTCTGTAAACTAACAGAAGTCTTTACCTTTATAGTTAACATGCGTAACCCTATATTTGCTGAGAGGATTCACACATACGCTACAGGTCAAAAGCTTGGAATAATTCAGATCTTTTCTCTTCACCAGTGCTGGATTTATTTGATCAAATTACAGTAAAAACAGTAATATTGTAAAATATGTTTACAATTTAAAAATGTATTCTTGTGATGCAAAGCTGATTTACTCCAGTCTTCAGTGTCACATGATATTTCAGAAATCATTCTAATATGATGATTTGCTGCTCAGGAAACATTTATGATTATCATCAATGTTGAAAACAGTTGTGCTGCTGCACATTTTAGAATGAAGCAGCACAAGTCTTAAAAGACTTATTTCAAAAACATGAAGAATATGTTAATTATCCAAATGTTTGACCGGTAGTGTATATATAATGCCTTTTTGAGGAATATTAAATATCAAGAGGACATCTTGCATGTTTCTTAAGACTTTTGTAAGATTACAAGTACATTTATTCATTTAATATCATGTGTGGACAGGTGTTCAACTGTTCCTTTTCAAATCCACTCCCACAGTTTGAATTTACATCCTCAAAAGCTTCCTGGAAAACCCCCCTGGGTCGCATAAAGTTTGCATAACCAAGCCTAAATAATGAGATGTTCTTTTAAGGTTAGGGGGATGTTATTTGGTGGACCTTCAGGGAACATTCATGTTAAGGGGACTATTACTATAGGACGTTCTGTTAACTTCCCAAATGTCCTCTTTATAATGTTCTCGTGCGACCAAAAAATAACCAAAATAGAACATCAAACTCATATCGGGAACATTACTTAATGATCAACAGAGGTCGGTGTGGGAACGTTCTGTTAATGTCCCAAATGTCTTCTTTGTAACGTTTATTTTAACCAAAATGGAATGTCCCCCTGAAGTCACATAAGGAACCTTGAACTGCAGCACTTTCAATACCAAAAGAGGACATTTTAGGAACGTCCCGAATGTTCTGTAAAGGTTCTGAATTTTCGTCACCTTTAGAGAAATTTTAGAGAGTGTTGTTCTCTGTTGCAACAATCTAATGTCAGTGCAGTGAGACAGCTTTCACTTTTATTGAAGATACAATCTCTGAATGTATTTCTAGATATTTTACCTGGATACTAATGCAAACTTACTTAACCCTCTGGTGCCCTTCGGTTACTTTTAACAAATTTTAATTTAAGAAAAATTATGTCATCAAAATGCTATGACACTTGCTATGTGAACACAATTGTAGACATGATTCGAAAAGGTCATATAATTAGAATATCATCAAAAAGTTGATTTATTTCACTAATTCCATTCAAAAAGTGGAACTTGTATATTATATTCATTTATTACACACAGACTGATATATTTCAAATGTTTATTTCTTTTAATTTTGATGATTATAACTGACAACTAAGGAAAATCCCAAATTCAGTATCTCAGAAAATTAGAATATTACTTAAGACCAATACAAAGAAAGGATTTTTAGAAATCTTGGCCAACTGAAAAGTATGAACACGAAAAGTATGAGCATGTACAGCACTCAATACTTAGTTGGGGCTCCTTTTGCCTGAATTACTGCAGCAATGCGGCGTGGCATGGAGTCGATCAGTCTGTGGCACTGCTCAGGTGTTATGAGAGCCCAGGTTGCTCTGATAGTGGCCTTCAACTCTTCTGCATTGTTGGGTCTGGCATATCACATCTTCCTTTCACAATACCCCATAGATTTTTTATGGGGTTAAGGTCAAGCGGGTTTGCTGGCCAATTAAGAACAGGGATACCATGGCCCTTAAACCAGGTACTGGTAGCTTTGGCACTGTGTGCAGGTGCCAAGTCCTGTTGGAAAATGAAATCTGCATCTCTATAAAGTTGGTCAGCAGCAGGAAGCATGAAGTGCTCTAAAACTTCCTGGTATACGGCTGCGTTGACCTTGGACCTCAGAAAACACAGTGGACCAACACCAGCAGATGGCATGGCACACCAAACCATCACTGACTGTGGAAACTTTACACTGGACCTCAAGCAACGTGGATTGTGTGCCTCTCCTCTGTTCCTCCAGGCTCTGGGACCCTGATTTCCAAAGGAAATGCAAAATTTACTTTCATCAGAGAACATAACTTTGGACCACTCAGCAGCAGTCCAGTCCTTTTTGTCTTTAGCCCAGGCGAGACGCTTCTGATGCTGTCTGTTGTTCAAGAGTGGCTTGACACAAGGAATGCGACAGCTGAAACCCATGTCTTGCATACGTCTGTGCGTAGTGGTTCTTGAAGCACTGACTCCAGCTGCAGTCCACTCTTTGTGAATCTCCCCCCACATTTTTGAATGGGTTTTGTTTCACAATCCTCTCTAGGGTGCGGTTATCCCTATTGCTTGTACACTTTTTTCTACCACATCTTTTCCTTCCCTTCGCCTCTCTATTAATGTGCTTGGACACAGAGCTCTGTGAACAGCCAGCCTCTTTTGCAATGACCTTTTGTGTCTTGTCCTCCTTGTGCAAGGTGTCAATGGTCGTCTTTTGGAAGACTGTCAAGTCTTCCCCATGATTGTGTAGCCTACAGAACTAGACTGAGAGACCATTTAAAGGCCTTTGGAGGTGTTTTGAGTTAATTAGCTGATTAGAGTGTGGCACCAGGTGTCTTCAATATTGAACCTTTTCACAATATTCAAATTTTCTGAGATACTGAATTTGGGATTTTCCTTAGTTGTCAGTTATAATCATCAAAATTAAAAGAAATAAACATTTGAAATATATCAGTCTGTGTGTAATGAATGAATACAATATACAAGTTTCACTTTTTGAATGGAATTAGTATTTATTATGCTATTATTATGTTTGAGATATCAAGATATCAAGAATTTTTGATGATATTCTAATTATATGACCAGCACTTGTAATTCGGAAACATGGAAATTCAGAAAAACTCATCAATGGCTAGGAAGTGTTATCATGAATTTCATAAAAATCTCATCAATGGTGGGGAAAGAGTTAAAAAAACATTATTGAAAAAGTTACATTTGAGGTATTCAGACATTTTTGACTGGGATGAGTATGAGTGTGATCCCTAAATGAGGAGCACCAGAGGGTTAAGAGAAGTATTCTTTTTGAGGTGTATGCAAACATCATGACAACTTAATTGTTCACATTCAGGCTCAGTCATATGGGCAGAGGAGGATTATTTTCATATTTCCCCCAATGTCACATGGGACAACTACACTTTCATTGAGAAAAATACAACATGGGATGAGGCCAGAGACCACTGCCAGCAATGTTTCAAAGAACTTACGACCATCACCAGTAGAAACGTCCACCTCATTGTGCAGGAGGACGCCTCTTTGGACTACTGGATCGGGCTCCGCAGGAGTTACAATGGCACCATCCCATGGTCCAGATGGTCCAATGGGAAACCCGTTACTTATCAGAATTGGTACCCTGGTCATCCTGTGCCAAATAAAGAAAAGAAAATGATTCCTAGATGTTTCTCAACTACAGAAACTCCACTGAGCACCTTAATAACTACTACAATGCAATCCTCTCCAGAAACCTCTACAGTAACTACTCTGGTAACCTCTCCAGAAACCTCTCCAGAAACCTCTCCAGAAACCTCTCCAGTAACCTCTACAGTAACTACTCTGGTAACCTCTCCAGTAACTACTCCGCTAACCTCTCCAGAAACCTCTACAGTAACTACTCTGGTAACCTCTCCAGAAACCTCTCCAGTAACCTCTACAGTAACTACTCTGGTAACCCTTCCAGAAACCTCTCCAGAGACATTTCCAGAAACCTCTCCAGAGACATTTCCAGAAACATCTCCAGAGACATCTCCTCCTAACACACCAGAAGATACATGTCCTATACTGACTGGAATCCTCGATTGCTTAAATATAACATATTATGATCTTGAAGATGTAGTGCAAAATTGCACATGTGTGAAACCCCAGATTGTCACCCCTAAGACCACAACAGATTGCACCACCCCTCATGCCAACACATTTAGCACCATCTTTAGTACCATAACAACTGGCCCCACAACAGAGAGCACCACGACAGAAAGCACCACACTAGAAAGCACCACATTAGAAAGCACCACGACAGAAAGCACCACGACAGAAAGCACCACGACAGAGAGCACCACGACAGAGAGCACCACAATAGAAATCACCACAACAGAGAGCACCACAGCCAGCAACTGTATCTTCGAACCCGAGCCAGATCCTGACGTGTACATCGAGGATGCTTGCGTGGTCCTGCTCAGCTATGGCATGTGGAAAGAAGTAAATTGCAATGAAAGTCAACACTTCATCTGTTATGATGGTAAGGCCTTTGTTTTAGAGCACATCATATTGTTTGATTTATATTGTTGGCGCTCTTGCTCTCTTCAAATAAAGGTACCAAAAGTGGGTTTTCATAGCGATGCCATAGGGCAAGGGCTCCTAAACTTCCACTCCATGACCTATGCACCTAAACTAGTAGACCCACCAAAATATTTGAGAAAGTTTGATATGACAGAAATCAAGTGTTTATAATTAATAATGCCAACCGAGAGGCTTAATAATAAACCAAGGTGCTCTGAGCCTGTGAAAACACTGCAGGTCGTATGTGCGCACTTCACTTTGAAACACAAATCACAGCCTTTGCAATTCGAAAATCACACTAAGCAATATTGCGAAATCTATTCAATGTTGGTATATCGTACAGATTAACCGGTGTGTACGTGTCATTAACTGAAATGTAAATCTGGTGACTGCGCAACCCACCTTTTTCTTCTTTGCGACCCACAGTTTAAAAAACCCTTGCCATATAAAGGAACCATTTTTTGTTCCCCAAACAACCTTTCAGTAAACAGTTCTTAAAAGAACCATTTTTTTTTTTCAAGTTAAAGAACATTTTGAAAATCTAAAGAACATTTATAGGCTAAAATAAACCTTTTGTGTAATGGAAAAACTCCATGGATGTAGAGTTTTAATGGATTTCAATGGATTTAAAGTTTTAATTAATATATTTTTTTATTCATTTAATATTTTAATTACATTTCATTAATTAAACAGCTCATTATCACCAGAAAATGATTATGTTACCACTGAAATAACCTACTACATGTTAGAATGATATTATGCAATAATTTCATATGTAAGACATTTCTTCTATATAGAACCTTTTTTTGGCATAAAGTGTTCTTTAAAATTGAGCCAAGAACCCAAGGGTTCTACATTGAACAAAATTATAAATGCAACATTTTTGTTTTTGCCCCCATTTTTCATGAACTGAACTCAAAATCTAAGACTTTTTCTATGTACACAAAAGGCCTATTTCTCCCAAATATTGTTCACAAATCTGTCTAAGGCCCTGTCCCAAATGGCGCACTTCATGTGGACTTTCGGTCTCGTGGACTTAAATTGCGCGTGCTCGCCGAGTCTACGAGTCCGTAGGCTGTCCCATTCAGCCTTTTACCCTTGAACCCTTGAAGCAGTCTTCCAAGAAGCCCGCATAGATGCAGGCTCCGCACACTTTAACTACCCAGGAATCCTTGCGAAATGCCAATCAGACAACGGATGGGAGGAGATTTCGCTCAAGAGCAATTGATGACATGGCTGAGCAGAAAATATTTAAGTGTAGGTATCATTACAGTTTTTCTGACCTAGGTGTACATTTTACCAGTTGTTACCTACAGTTTATACAAACATTATGGACCAGTGGTTGATATCTCAAACATAATAATAGCGCGTTGAATAATACGATCGCATTATGATTCATTAAATAAATAGAACCGAATGTCAGGGCTTTACTGAGTCATATGTAAACCAAGTATTTATATTTAAACCAGTAAATTCATCTGAAACTCACGCACGTTTATTATGTGTTAAAATTGTACTCTTAGTTCAAATGGAACATTATGTATTATTACAACTGTATACATTATTTAAATAAGCATGTATATATTACATATTGGGGAGCGCAAAAATATTATTTCTCTGCATGGCAAGCCATCTCGCAAACATAATGGTAAAAACAACAACAACAATAGGCAGCATATTCCCCGAACCTGCAGCTCCTGTCAAAAAACAACCAGACCGTTATTTCCGGCTTGACGATCGAGTCTGTCCCAAAATTACCTCTCAATGTGGCCTCGTGGCCTCGCGCCAAGGGCCCTATAGGTCTGCACTACATGACGTCACCAAAGTGTGGACTCTGAGGAAGTCCACAAGTCCGGAGTGTGCCATTTGGGACAGGGCCTAAATCTGTATTAGTGAGCACTTCTCCTTTGCCGAGATGATCCATACACCTCACAGGTGTGGCATATCAAGATGCTGATTAGACAACATGATTATTGCACAGGTGTGCCTTAGGCTGGCCACAATGAAAGGCCACTCTAAAATGTTCAGTTTTACTGTATTGGGGGGGTGAAACACATAACCTTTCCATAGAGTTGATCAGGTTGCTGATTGTGTCCTGTGGAATGTTGGTCCAATCCTTTTCAATGGTCGTGCGAAGTTGTTGGATATTGGCAGGAACTGGAACACGCTGTTGTATACGCCGATCCAGAGCATCCAAAACATGCTCAATAGGTGACATGTCCGGTGAGTATGCTGGCCATGCAAGAACTGGGATGTTTTCAGCTTCCAGGAATTGTGTACAGATCCTTGCAACATGGGGCCGTGCATTATCATGCTGTAACATGAGGTGATGGTCTTGGATGAATGGCACAACAATGGGCCACAGGATCTCGACATGGTATCTCTGTGCATTCAAAATGCCATCAGTAAAATGCACCTGTGTTCGTTGTCCATAACATACGCCTGCCCATACCATAACCCCACCGCCACCATGGGCCACAGCAAACCGCTCACCCACACGGCGCCATACACGCTATCTGCCATCTGCCCTGCACAGTGAAAACCGTAATTCATCCATGAAGAGAACACCTCTCCATCGAATGTGAGCATCTGCCCTCTCAAGTCGGTTGCAATGACGAACTGCAGTCAGGTCGAGACCCCGATGAGGACGGCGAGCATGCAGATGAGCTTCCCTGAGACGGTTTCTGACAGTTTGTGCAGAAATTCTTTGGTTATGCAAACCGATTGTTGCAGCAGTTGTCCGGGTGGCTGGTCTCAGACAATCTGGGAGGTGAAAATGCTGGATGTGGAGGTCCTGGGCTGGTGTGGTTACACGTGGTCTGCGGTTGGGAGGCCGGTTGGATGTACTGCCAAATTCTCGGAAACGCCTTTGGAGAATGGCTTATGGTGGACATGCCTGCGGTCAGCATGCCAATTGCATGCACCCTCAAAACTTCTGACATCTGTGGCATTGTGCTGTGTGATAAAACTGCACATTTTAGAGTGGCCTTTTATTGTGGCCAGCCTAAGGCACACCTGTGCAATAATCATGCTGTCTAATCAGCATCTTGATATGCCACACCTGTGAGGTGGATGGATCATCTCGGCAAAGGAGAGGTGCTCACTAACACAGATTTAGACAGATTTGTGAACAATATTTGAGAGAAATAGGCCTTTTGTGTACATAGAATAAGTCTTAGATCTTTGAGCTCAGCTCATGAAAAATGAGGGCAAAAACAAAAGTGTTGAGTTTATAATTTTGTTCAGTGTATATAGAACCCTTTTTTTCTAAGACTGACACACTTAAAATAAAAGAAAGGTTCTTTATTCCACTGCACAAAAGGTTCTTTAAAGTGCAAAAGGTTCTTTGGATTATTAGAATGTTCTTCACACTGAGGCAAACGTGGTTTGAACTGTTCACTGAAAGGTTCTAAACCTTTACTTTTCAGTGTAGTCAACCTGTAAGTTTCTGCCGATATACATTGTTACACTTATCTGTCCGTAGAGCGCTTTATTGGCGAAATATCCATTACCAATGTGACAACAAGAATGTGGGAACTGAGCTGGAGTGAGGCACCTGGTAACATTATTCACTACAGAGTGGAAATAACTAGGAACAAGACAAAAGAGAAACTGATCTGGAGAGAGGTACCTGGAATCACTGGGAACCAGACACTGAACTTGAGTGAGGCACCTGGAAGCACCACTTACTCCACAGTGGAAACAACTGGGAACCAGACAAACCAGACACTGAGCTCGAGTGAGGTACCTGGAAGCACCACTTACTCCACAGTGGGAATCACTGGGATCCAGTCACTGAGCTCGAGTATGGCACCTGGAAGCACCACTTACTCCACAGTGGAAACAACTGGGAACCAGACAAACCAGACACTGAGCTCGAGTGTGGCACCTAGAAACACCACTCACTCAACAGTGGAAATCACTGGGAACCCAACAAACCAGACATTTAATAATAATAAAACTCGCATGTATAAATACATAGAGGATCTGATACCAGGAAATCTGTACATTGTTCAGGTGATTCCTGTGAAATGTGGCAGGGATCTCAATCCACAGAATATCTCCTTCTATACCAGTAAGTAGACTTGGACTTCAGTGTGCACAAGTAAGGGGTAAAGTACAGTCTATCACCATGAGTTTGTTTTCTGATAATGACCAGCTAACTGTCCATTATCTCACACTGTAAAATGTAATTAGTTGAGTTTACTTAGAAAGCTTAATTAAACTGTTGGGTTTACATAAAAAACTTAAGGAAACCGATTGCCTTAAATTTAGCAAGTAAGTTAACTCATCATTTTGAATTGATAAAACTAGCTACCACACAGTACAGAGTACTTAGAAATCTTGAGGATTGGTAATTCAATTTTACAAATTGAGTACTTAGTTCAGTCATGTTCAAAATCTTGTTCACATTATGTAGAAACTGCCTTAAATTTCTCAAGCATTTTTTACTCAAAGTTGCAACAATGGACCATACATTTATTTGTATTTATTAAACTGGAGATACTGTTGAAAATAATAAAGTTTGATTTCACCTTCATGGTGGAAAGTGTTTGCTTTTGTTGGGCTCTTGACCTTGACTTTTAACATTAGTGTTTCTCTGGCTGTCATAACTCAGTGTTTGTAAAACACAGCTGTTATGGTGAAAAAAGCCAAGAAAAATGCTGGGATTGATCGATTGCATCTTTCCTGATGATATCATTGAATACCCACAGATTTAATCCTGAGGTTTATACTTGATCAAAAGTGTGGTTTGTCATTAAAAACAAATAAGTATTTTTAATAATCAATGAAACTATAGCAAGAGACGGAGCACTGTTGAAATCATATTTTTAATATGTTAGTCAAAAAACGTTTTGGATTATATAGACACACAGAGACATCAAGAATCAGTGTATAAATCTCAACAACGGTGACATGCTTCATGCTGCAATGCATGCTGGGAGACATGGATGAGTTTTATACTATGATGGCTCCCAGCATGCATTGCATGTCACCGTTGTTGAGATTTATACGCTGATTATTGATGTCTCTGTGTGTCTTAAATTAGTCCAAGATGTTTTTTGCCAAATATAATATTAAAAATATATGATCTCAGCCGCGCTCAGTCTCTTGATCTAGTTTCAGCAATAAAATATTTAATTGTTTACAGTGATAAAACACACTCAAGTACAAACCTTGGAATGAAATCTGTGGATTTTTGATGATGACATTATCCAACAGATCAATTCTAGTATTTCTTTTGGCTTTTTTCACCATAACAGCTGCGTCTTACAAACACTGAATTATGACAGCCAGAGAAACACTAACGTTAAAAGTCAAGGTCAAGAGCCCAACAAAAGCAAACACTTTCCACCATGATGGTGACATCAAACTTTATTATTTTCAACAGTATCTCCAGTTTAATAAATACAAATAAATGTATGGTCCATTGTTGCAACTTTCAGTAAAAAATGCTTGAGAAATTTAAGGCAGCTTTCTAAGTAAACTCAACTAATTACATTTTACAGTGCACTTATTACACAGCTACTCACCCAATAAATAATTGCATGGATGTGATATATTGATTTTAGTTTAAATTTTTAGTTTAAAATGTTTTGTAATTTTACCTGCGATCATCAAGAAAATAGTCTATTACAACGTACAAAACAATCAAGTAATATTAATACTCAAATCCTTTGAGGGTTTTTTCACCACAATAACCGCAAGATGGCACCAAGTGCATTTGTAAGATTGACCAATGAGAAGAGAGCTGTATAATAATAAGGTGCACATTTTATGACTATTGTAAGATCTGGAATGTTTATATTAATTTATTTACATTTTACTTATTTAAAGTGTCCCTATTATGCTACTTTCAATGTTCTTAATTTTGTTTTAGAGGTCACCTACAATAGGTTTACATGCATCCAAGCTTAAAAACCTTTAATTTTCTCATAATATCCATTGCAGCATCAGCTCTTTTTTCATAGTGTCTGAAACGGTTCGATCAAGTATTCGGTCTCTCTAAAACCCTTCTTTTCCAAGATCCTGCTCTGCTCTGATTGGTCAAGTGCCCAGTAGGTTGTGATTGGTCTATTGTGGAAAAAACAAATGCTCATTAGCATAACTGAATTTCAGCTCTTCCTCAGCACAGTGATATGAACAGTAATGTTGGTTTTACTGGATCAATTCCAGCACGAGTCCTCATCCTTTGGATTTGCTTTAAAGTGGATTCGCAGCACAGAAAACAGCGTTTTCTTGACATGTCAACAATACAAACCAAACACCTGACATTTATATGTGCCTGATTTAGATGCCGGGGAAATACACAAAGCAAATCTGCCTGTGAATATTTTATATAACAATAATTTATATAACAATATAGGTAGGTTTAAATCCGAGTAATCACTTATATCAATGTTATATATATCGTCACATTGTCCAGCCCTAAAACTTGTATATTTTTTGTCAGCACAGCAAAATCCCCAGTGTTAAATGAACACCCAAAGTGTTCATATGACTCCATCTTGCCGGGTGTTAAAAAGTAATACTGAAGCAGTGTTAAAGTTAATGAGATAATTGATTGATGATTGAGTGATGATTGACAATTAGTGGAGACACCTGATGATAATAAACAGAATCATTGAAGAAACAACAAGAGAAAAAGAGAGAGACAACAACTACAACTGACTTCAGCCATTAAACATTATTACACTTATTATCAACCAGTTTGATTTGATTTCTGTCATACATCAACAAAAGTTCTTATTGAGAATTAACAGATGTTTAGATGATAAAGTTTTAATGAAAGTTTAGTTTGAAGTCACCATGATGGTGAAAAGCATTTCCTTTAGTTGGGCTCTTGACTCTTTTTATTAACGTTAATTCATCTCTGACTTATCCAACTTTGTGTTTGTAGAGCACATTTATTATGGCCAGAGAAACTATGATCTGAGCTGTGTTTCCTAAAAGTGCTGTTAGTCAAAGTTGATCAATTTAGATTTGCAATGCTTTGGAAAACACAGTCATAATGGTTGCACTTTCTCATTGGGAAATGGCCAGATTCATTGGGGACATCCACTACTAACTGGTGGTATAGATGTTATATTATTTCTTTGAAGTAAATCTGTTACTGCTTGAGATCCAGAAGAGCTTTTACAATCTGAAGGGATATTTGAAACACACACAGACATGAAGAATCAGCATATGACCCTCAACAATGGTGACACTCAAACAAAGTGCTTCATGTTGCAGTGCATGATGGGAGCCACCAATCAAAATGCATCCATGGCTCCCATCATGCATTGCTGCATGAATAAATTATGCAGCTGAATTGTCCTGTAATTTTCCTAGATTGTTCATGTTTGCTTTTATTTTTCTGTTTTGTTGTGACAGTAGCTTGTTTTGTGATGTTCAGAGTTGATCTGTTTGTCAGTATTTTGTATTTATTTATCGTCACCGTTCTTGATGTCTGTGTGTGTTTAAACAGTAAAGTTCAAGTTCATAAAATATTATTCCAAAAAAAAAAAAAGGTTGTACTGCTGTTGGATTTCAAGCTGTAAAATCACAGGACTACAATCATTAATACTAAAGCTACACATCAAGCACACAGTCACAGATTTAGACTCTAAACGACAAATAAATCATCATCAAATTATATTGTGACCGCATCATACTTTCTCTGACCATAACAAATGTGCTTTTCAAACACAAAGTTGGAACAGTCAGAGAAAAATTAATAATAAAAGGTAAAGAGCCCAACTAAAGCAAACGCTGACCTCTTTCATGGTGACTTGAAATGAAACATTATATTAAAACATTAATTAAGACCTTTTTTCTCTCGTTCCTTCGTGATTCTGCTTATTAACATCAGGTGTCTCCACTAATTGTCAATCATCACTCAATCATCAATCAATCATCTCATTAACTTTAACACCGCTTCAGTGTTACTTTTTAACACCCGGCAAGATGGAGTCATATGTACACTTTGGGTGTTCATTTAACACTGGGGATTTTGCTGTGAGTGTTTATTTAAAAACACCCATGCAGAATATAAGATAGTAAATATTTAATTGATGCGTTGTCAACACAATATATAACAATACAATATATACGGTACAATTTTACCTCAAAATCCAACAACTTGACACAAAATGATAACTACAAATCCATTTTTCTTTGCCTGGAGTCTAGCTGTTTCTGTGAATTGCAGTGATCCATTTGCTTCTTTTTTCTGTAGCTTTCGGCAGTCTTTAAAAATATACCTCAGGTTTTGTGTCAAAGCTATTTGTACAGTCAGTCGCAAAGCTCTTTCCCGTTTTGGATGTGTTTTGTGTGTTTTTCGCGGCATTCACACTGAAAACTAATGCTGCCACTCAGTCTTTGTGCCACTCAGAGGGTGTAACTGCAGTCATAACGGTCGACGGTGACGTCACGTGCATACCCTCTATAGCGTTTGAGGGTGGGGCAAAAGGAACGTTGTTTGTGGGCAACCAATGAAAACCATTATGCAAATTGTTTCCAAACCTACATAGGTTCATGCAGGATGTAAGACTGACGATTCATTTCAGGTAGTTCAGGATCGCTTATTTGTTTTTGGGAGACAATAATCTTTGATCTTTGAAACTTTTACATTCTCAAACAGCTATATTATACAATACATGAAAGGTAATATCTGAAAAAGCATAATGGGGCACTTTAACACATCCAAATAGCATTATGTAGACCTATGCAGTGGCTTGTTTGAACAACAATCAATTTATTATTTTTCATCATGGTGACTAATGAGCCGAGTGCTGTTCCTCTTTTAGTTCCCTCTAGTGTGGAAAATCTGACAGTAGTGAGTGTGACAACTGATTCTGTCAGCCTCAAATGGAGTAAACCAAAAGGAGACTGTGAATTTTATAATGTAGTTGTAACAAACATGTTGGATCAAGTAAAAAAGAATGAGACATGTCCACGTGAAGAGTGCACTATTAAGGGTCTAACTCCAGGAAACCAGTATGAATTCACAGTTACAGCTACAGTGAATCACAGTATTGAAGGTGTGCCGAACAGCATTTCTGATTACACCAGTAAGTGGAGAAATCTTCATGCTTGACTGTATCATGAAAGAACATCAATAGCTATGTTTCCAGTTTTGCAAAAAAAGCAGCATTTCCATCCCATGTGTTCAAGAACAAAATTGTCACTTCCACACAGCAAAATCCCCAGAGTTAAATCAGCTCTGCTCAGAGCTCAGAATATAACACTGATCCAGGGTTAAAGTTAATGAGATAATTAAGCAATTAATAAGGCTGTGACTTAAGTCACTTGTAGTTCTTGTGTTTTTTATTTCTTCACTGATTCTGCTTGTTAACAGCAGGTGTTCATCACTAATGCACAATCATTACTTAATTGCTTAATTATCTCATTAAATGTTTACTCTGCTTCAGTGTTATTTTAACACTTTTTAGAGAGGGACCATATGTACTATGAGTTGATTTAACTCTATGGGGTCTGAAAACGCGCCGGCGCGTTTTGCAGGTTTTTTTCACATTGCAGCAAAACAGACTTAAAATACTCCGTCATTTTTTGTCATAGAGACATAAGTAATATGTCAATTGAAACTATAGAATGTCTTCTTTTATTTGTGAACACTCAGAGTAAAAACAAAATGTTGAGCTTTTTGCAAAATAAAGAAAACTAACATGATGCGTGATCTGTCATCTCCCTCTAGACGAAGTCCAATCTGATAGTTCTCAGAAAATGAACTGTAACTTAGTGAATACTAATCACAAAAAAATTTGACTTATGTCTAAAGAAACGTTGAAATATCAGGTTTTAAATCATGTAAGTCAAATCAAAAACAAAAATTCTGTGTTTATGTAATGAAAAGAGACACATGTCAGAAGTCCGTGATTCAGCTCATTATCCGCTAATGCGGCCACGCCCATGGAGCGAGCGCTATTCAGATGCAAATTCTGAGGCAATACATGCATACATCGTCTCAATCATGTATTTATTGTCTTGAAAAGTGTTTATCTGAATGTAAAAGCCATGGTTTGTGACCTGGAAGACATGCCGTTAGTTCCTGAAATGTCCTGTTCTCATATTTTAAAGTATATAATATAAAACCATTATTTTAAATTGTGGTAATAATATTTCACAGTATTGCTGTTTTTTCTGTATGTTTGATATATACCATGATGAGCTTGAGACATGATCACAAAGGGTTTTTCACAGCCTACCTGACTGAAAGAGCTCATTATTTATGCAGGTCATTAGAGCTCTTTATGCGATTCTTTTGTCTTCTCAGGTGTGAATGACCCATTATTCATGATGATTCACGCCTCCAAGCATACTGTGTTTCTTGACAAAAAGTGTCTTACAAAAACTAAATCAATATATTGTTTTATATGAAGGAGCAGGCAGGATAATTTTTACATAATTTTGAAGCAAAAACTCTAGCCTACAACCTCCAATACCCAGAAGTCTTGTGAACACAGATTTCATATTTGCCTTATTTCAGTGACTTAATTTTTTAGTTTTTTCAATAACCACGCATAAACTTTATTCCTTCAAAAACACAAACATGTACATACATGTTCCTCGCATATTACTGTAGCCTAGCTTGTGCTGAATACAGTGTAATGACACTTGTGTCATTAATATCTTTATGAACAAATAAAAAAAGCACAAATGTCAGGGCATGTCAAAAATTCTCCAGGCCCCAAATCAGCCTCAGACTCCAGAGGGTTAACTCTGGAGATTTTGCTGTGCAGGGGATATAGCGCCAAATGAAGTTGCTGAAATCGGGAAATAAACTCTGGTTCTACTCCATAAATGACTTGTGTCTCGCAGACAGCACACAGTAAATGCTGTATATATTACTAGGAATTAATCAAAATCTTTCTGATGACAGACTTTGCCTCAGGCGTTTCAGAACCAACACTGATTGGTTCACTGATTAGTCCAGTTATCCAATCACATGCTCTGCTGAGGCAACCTGAGTTTTCTGTTGAGCATCGAAGGACTTAATCAGTTAATGTGTTTCCATTGTAGTTATTGTTCATATCCTCTAATCGGATAAAAAAAAAATACCACCAAAAAAATAAAAACATAAAACTAGGTGGATGGAAACATAGCTATTGTCAAAGTAACAAACATTCCTGTGACCACAGCTTTCAAAAGACTAATCTTGATTAAAACTACATGTTTTTGATAAACTAACTGCTTTTGTTTGTATTTATTTTTCAGTACCTCCAATGGTCTCAGACCTAACATCAGCAAACAATGATAGCACAAATATAACAGCCTATTGGAACCTTAGATCTGGGCAAAATATCAATTACCGCTATTGTCTTAAATTAGTCAGTAACACAGACATGTGTACTGACTGCAACTTTGCAACAAAATGCATTACAAAAAACTGCAACGATGCAACAGATAGCACAATTACCACAAGCTGCAACATCACAGAAAACTGCAACAATGCAACAGATAGCACAATTACCATAAACCATAACATCACAGAAAACTGCAACAATGTAACAAACAGCAACATCACAGAAAACTGCAACAATGCAACAGACAGCAACATTGCCACAAACTGCAGCATCACGAAAAACTGTAGCTTTTCAATATACTGCAATACTACAGAAAACAAGTTCATAGATGAGAAAGATAAAAAAGATGGCGCCAAGTATTGTCTGTGTGTTGCTGCACTGACAAAGAATGGCACCCTATCAGGAAAAATGGTTGGAATCCCAGCATACACACGTGAGTCTCATGCTCAGTTATTACATTACTGCTATAATTAAGGCATTTTATATCATGCATATAATTTCTAAATGAGAATTTCTAATATCGAGCTGTAAGCTTGGCGCATTAGATAAAGTTGAATGTGAGTCAAACAACTATAGAAGCTCGTTTCTGCCAGACTAAAAAAAAAAAGAAAAGATAATTGCAATTTTAATCTCACAATCTTGGCATTTTTCTCACAATTGCCAGTTTATATCTCACAAATCTGACTTTTTTTTTCCTCCAATTGTGAGTTTACATCTCACAATTGAGAAAAAATGTAGAATTGTGAGATATAAAAATCGCAATTACCATTTTTATTTTTTATTCCATGGTGGAAAAGAGTTTCCATAAATGACTGAAGGGGTTTTTATGAGTGAAAGATATAGGCCTGTTTCACAGACAAAGCTTAGATTAAGCCAGGATTAGGCCTTAGTTCAGTTAAGACATTTAAATAGCTTTTATAAATGTGCCTTAGCAAAAACTCATTACTGGTGTGCATCTTGAGACAAAACAATGGCACTGACATATTTTAAGATTTTCTCTTCTCTTCTTTCATGCAGTCCCAAAAAATGTGAGCCTCTTTTTATTCCCCGACTCCCAATACATATATACCAACTGGTCAATAGACGGGAATTATGAGAAATTCAATGTGATGATTAAAACGGCTAATGAAATCCTGGAAAATATTACTACTGCCAACTTGACTTACACTTTCAGAAACCTGAAGGCAGGAGTGTTGTATACCGTTACAGTTGTCACTCTTAATGGTGATCTGAGAAGTCATGATTCTACAAAGTCAAATTACACCGGTGAGTGATTATTACATTGTGATTACTATTTTTATGACCATTTGTCCACTAGCTTAAATTACTGTCAGCTTTTCATTTCAGCTGTATAACATCTCACAAATCAATTCACAGAGCCTACTAAACCTAGGGAATCAAACGCTTTCACACATGACAAAACTAAAATAACTGTAACCTGGAAAGAACCTGCTGAGTCAACGGGGGCCACGGTTTTGTATAAGGTGGACTATCATGCTCCTTTTTGGGGTGACAGAGACAACACAATCACAAGTAATAGAGAGTACACCTTTTCTAAATTAAAACCAGGAACAAGATATAACTTTAATGTCAGAGTTGTGGCAGGAAGTGATGAGAGTGATCCAGTCTTTGCTCATGCAGACACAGGTAAAGAGACAACATTTTGTTTGTTTATGAAGCAAACATTTGGCTTTGTTATTTACATCTATTGCGTTTCATGATAATGATTTTCTAGCATGTTATTGAAATGATTTGCTTTGATGAGCTGTATGTTTTGCATATTTCTTGTGTTTTAAACCTGTCTGTTTGTTTCCAGAGCCTGAGAAGAGGACACTGATCCTCACAATGTTGTGCTCCTCTCAAACGCTACTTCAGTGCGAAACAACTGAAACTCAGACTGAGCTATTAAAACAGGTGAAGATATGTTCAACTACATCAAGCTTGTTCAACAGAATTATCGTGGAATGAGTGTACACAAGAAATAAAGATGATGATTAAAGAAATACAGTGATCAACCTGATCACTGCCCAACACTTTTTGATTGATTTTTATGTGGAAATCAATACATTTGCACTATTATATTGATTTCACAAGCTTGTTTTAAAATTTTACAATATGTTTAAATTAAATCTTTTATCTTGAAGGCCCAATTTAAAGATGTAACATATGACATGCAAATGACTAAAATCAGCTGGAAAATTAAACTAAAATTTCCATTCTGTCTTTCAGCTAAATGGTACATTTAAAGGAATACTTCAGGAAGATGTTTACTGGAAGCTGAAGTGGGTGGAGAGGAAGAAGAACGATCCTTAAAGCAAAAACTAGGTTTGCAATACCAGCTGAATATCTAAGCAGATTACAAATGTATATGATTTATATTTAACTCTGACTCTCTTTTTACAGTAACAGTGTCCTTTGACAAATCCCTATGATGACTCAATAATTCATGGCAACATATGTTTTTACATTACTTGTTTTACATTACTCATCAAAACAACTGAAGCCATTTCAGCTGCTTTTAAATGTTATACAAGATTCAACTCCATTTTGAAGTCAGTTCAAAATCATTTAAGTTGAAATTACAGTACAGTACACTCTCAGAAAAAAAAGTACATAATTGTACCTTTAGGGGTACAATGGTAGAAAGGTACAAATTTGTACTCTTGTGATTTGTACCTTAAGAGACCAGTTTTGTACTTTTTGGTGACAATTTTTTACCTTTATTTAACAGTACAAAAATTGACCCTTCAAAAAGGGAACAAAATTGGCTTTGACAGCGTACAATCGTTGACTATAATGAGATATATATATTTTACACACACACACACTGAATTAAAATCTGAATTTATTAAATCCTTTTCATTTTCACATTTTACAACATTTCATTTTAAACACATTTTTAAACATTCCAGATGAGTCCATCTTGCCGGGTGTTAAAAAGTAACACTGAAGCAGTGTTAAAGTTAATGAGATAATTGATTGATGATTGAGTGATGATTGACAATTAGTGGAGACACCTGATGATAATAAGCAGAATCACTGAAGAAACAACAAGAGAAAAAGAGAGAGACACAACAACTACAACTGACTTCCAGCCATTAAACATTATTACACTTATTATTAACCAGTTTGATTTGATTTCTGTCATACATCAACAAAAGTTCTTATTGAGAATTAACAGATGTTTAGATGATAATGTTTTAATGAAAGTTTAGTTTGAAGTCACCATGATGGTGAAAAGCATTTCCTTTAGTTTGACTCTTGACTCTATTTATTAACATTAGTTTATCTCTGACTGCTCCAACTTTGTGTTTGTAGAGCACATTTGTTATGGCCAGAGAAACTATGATCTGAGCTGTGTTTCCCAAAAGAGCTGAGAGCCCTTTTGGGAAACACAGGTGTAGGTTTACAATGCTTTGGGAAGCACAGTCAAAATAGATGTTTTCTCATTGTGAAATGGTCAGATTCATTGGTGACATCCAGTATTAACTGGTGATGTTATTTTATTTATTTACAGTAAATCCGGTATCGCTTGAGATCCAGCAGAGCTTTTATACTCTGAAGGATTTTTTTGAAACACACAGACATCAAGAATCAGCATATGACCCTCAACAATGGTGACACTCAAACAAACTGCTTCATGTTGCAGTGCATGATGGGAGCCACCAATCAAAACGCATCCATGGCTCCCATCATGCATTGCTGCATGAATAAATTATGCAGCTGAATTGTCCTGTAATTTTCATAGATTGTTCATGTTTGCTTTATTTTTCTGTTGTTTTGTTGTGACAGTAGCTTGTTTTGTGATGTTCAGAGTTGATCTGTTTGTCAGTATTTTGTATTTATTTATCGTCACCGTTCTTGATGTCTGTGTGTGTTTAAATACTGAAGATTCTATGCATTATGTATTACTCTTAAAAAAAAGAATAAAAAAGTCATACTTTTGTTGGATCTGAAGCTGTAAAATCACAGGGCTACAATCATTAGTACTAAAGCTGCACATCAAGCACACAGTCAGAGATTTAGACTCTAAAATAGAGCAAATCATAATCAAATTATATTGTAACCAGATCCTATTTTCTCTGACCATAACAAATGTGCTCCTCAAACACAAAGTTGGAGCAGCCAAAGAAAAACTAATAATAAAAGGTAAAGAGTCAAGAGCCCAACTAAAGCAAACACTGACCTCTTTCATGGTGACTTGAAATGAAACATTCCATAAAACATTAATTAAGACCGTTTTTCTCTCTTTCCTTCAATTATTCTGCTTATTATCATCAGGTGTCTCCACTAATTGTCAATCATCACTCAATCATCAATCAATTATCTCATTAACTTTAACACTGCTTCAGTGTTACTTTTTAACACCCGGCAAGATGGACTCATCTGGAATGTTTAAAAATGTGTTTAAAATGAAATGTTGTAAAATGTGAAAATGAAAAGGATTTAATAAATTCTGATTTTAATTCAGCGTGTGTGTGTAAAATATATATATATCATTATAGTCAATGATTGTACGCTGTCAAAGCCAATTTTGTTCCCTTTTTGAAGGGTCAATTTTTGTACTGTTAAATAAAGGTACAAAACTGGTCTCTTAAGGTACAAATTGTACCTTTGAGGGTACAGCCCCATTGACAAGCCATTGTACCCCTAAAGGTACAATTATGTACTTTTTTTTCTGAGAGAGTACCAAATTGATTATACTTAAGTTTTTAAGAAAAATCACAGATACTGAAATTTTGTGTTTTAGTTTGCAGTGCAACATTTTTTTATTTTTTTTATTTCATGAAATGTAATTTTTCTTATGCATTTAGCAGATGCTTTTATCCAAAGTGGCTCAGAAAAGAGGAACAAAAGCAATCTGTCAAAGAGCCAATAACATTTGTAATATGTAATGTCAGGTTTATTAGACATCTGGATTAAGAAACAAGCCAAAGAGGAGGAATGCAGAGAAGAAATGGAGTAAAACTTATGTTGTAAGGACCAAATGTCCTCAGAGGGATAGTAAACCCTGAAATCTTTGGCACTGTGGGGACATATTTTGGTCCCTGTGAGGAAAACAGTTTGGGTTTTCTTTTGTCTTTTGATAACAATGCAGAAAGTTTGTGTTTAGGTGTAGTGATAGAATATATGGTGTATGGTATAAAAATCACTATGTCTAGGGAAAGTCCCCATAAAACAAAAAAATATGTTTGTGGGTTAAAGGTGAGGGATGGTGAAGTGCTTGTCTTGAGCTTCTTGATGTTCTCAGTAGTTTGGGTTCAGATTCTCATAATTTTTCAAACTTATTTCATTTTTTTCTTGTCACAAAATGCAGACATATTCACTGTGATATTTGTTATAGTTGAGGGAGCTATAATTCATTTTTGTAACTTTTACACATTTTTCTTAATGACATTATAAATTTGCTATAGCTTCATGTGATTTACAGTTTTAATTTTCATGATGGATTATTGTAAGCTATTTTGGATTTATTTTGGGATTGGTTTTCTTCATAAATAAAGATATTACACATGGGTTTATTTGCTTTATTTCACTACATTACACAACCATAAGTTCTCAGTATAATTACTTTGTTTCAGACATCTGATATTTATTCACATCTCCAACCACGTCCTCCATAATAAATGCACTGCAAAAAGGGATCTTCTTAGTGTTTTTGTCTTGTTTTCCAGTACAAATATCTTAACATTCGTAAAACAAGATACATTAACTGGAGAAGCAAAATTATTTAAGATACTAAGTTGTTTTGTCAAATAAATAAATAAATTATATATATATATATATATATATAAATAAAAAATAAGACAAAATATCTGCCATTCATTTTCCTTTGAATTAAGTTGATTTTTCTGACCATTCTGGCAGATATTTTTTTCTTGCTTTAAAAGGTGCCCTAGAATCAAAAATTGAATTTACCTAGGTTCAGTACATGGAAAAGACATACATTGAGTTTCAAACTCCATTGTTTCCTCCTTCTTATGTAAATCTCAATTGTTTAAAAGACCTTCGGAAAACAGGCGAATCTCAACATAACACCGACTGTTACGTAACAGTCGGGATCATTAATATGTACGCCCCCAATATTTGCATATGCCAGCCCATGTTCAAGGCATTAGACAAGCCAGTATTAACATCTGGATCTGTGCACAGCTGAATCAACAGACTAGGTAAGCAAGCAATAACAACAGCGAAAAATGGCAGATGGAGCAATAATAACTGACATGATCCATGATATCATGATATTTTTAGTGATATTTGTAAATTGTCTTTCTAAATGTTTCGTTAGCATGTTGCTAATGTACTGTTAAATGTGGTTAAAGTTACCATTGTTTCTTACTGTATTCACGGAGACAAGAGCCGTCGCTATTTTCATTTTTAAACACTTTTAAACACTTGTGTATAATTCATAAACACAACTTAATTCTTCATAAATCTCTCCAACAGTGTGTAATGTTAGCTTTAGCCACGGAGAACTATCAAACTCATTCAGAATCAAATGTAAACAGCCAAATAAATACTGTACTCACATGATCCGACGCATGCATGCAGCATACATGACGAACATCTTGTAAAGATCCATTTTGAGGGTTATATTAGCTGTGTGAACTTTGTAAATGCACTGTATTATAGTCGTGAGCTCGATGGGCAGGGAGCACGCGATTTAAAGGGGCCACAGCCTGAATCGGTGCATAGTTAATGATGCCCCAAAATAGGCAGTTAAAAAAATTTATTTAAAAAAATCTATGGGGTATTTTGAGCTAAAACTTCAGACACATTCAGGGGACATCTTAGACTTATATTACATCTTGTGAAAAAGCATTCTAGGGCACCTTTAAACATTTTATTAACCACTCCTAAATTGTTGCCATCTTGTGTAATATAGAGAGAAATAACAGACCTTGAGCACATTTTACTGCTGAATCCCTTCTTTAATGAGTCTCCATCACTCACACACACCGTGTGTTTGCACATGCTGCCCAGCAGGACGAGGATACAGTAGATATTCACATACACAGAGAACAAGCCATATCTTACATTGAAAGATTTCCAGTTGTAACATGTTTTTTTCACAGGTTCATGTTTGCAGTTGAAGTATCGTCGAGTTTTGTTCAGAAACAAGCGAGCTCAAGCATACAGTCATCACATTCGACTCCAGTTTGTCCATGTTAATTCTGGGATAAACAGTTCTGATGACGACCAAACGTTCCTCTCACGTCTGCAGACTGACATTACAGCAGCGTTTTCATTCTCAACATCACTGAGACTCGCTGAAGAAACACTGAAAAATGAGTCTCGGAGAATCACAGATTTTTATCACCGTCAGTGATGCAATGAGAGTATCTGAGGAATCTTCTGGGTTCAATACAAGTTTTTAACCTTCGTCTAAAGTCATTTCATTCAACTTAAATGAACAGTTCACCCAAAAATGAATATTCTGTCATGATTTACTGACCCCAATGTTGTTCAGACTTTCATCTGTGAGCAAAAGATATTTATACAGTAGGCCTATTTAGCAAATGCTGCATGGCGACAGAGCTTAACTTTTACTGATCCCAGACCATTCCATTAAGTCTCATAGATGATGGAGAAAGTCTTTTAAAATGAATAAAAATCAAGCCCCATTTTTATTGCAGCCTTAATGTCTCACATCGTTCTTAGACAAAATCATCTCTGGAGGTCTAAGAAATCATAATGATCACATAAAATCCAAAATTATGACAAAAAGTTGAAATTATGAAAAAAAGTCAATAATCAGATAAAGTTGAAAGTCACAAATATGGCAAGTTAAAATGACAAAAAATATTTATTTTTGTCATAATTAGGACTTTTGGTCAATTTCATAAAATTTTATTTATATGATGGTTAAAATGATGACATAAGTCAATTATGTTAAAAGTCATAATTATATTACAAATGTTAAAAGTCAATTTTTTAATAATTTATTTTTTTACTTTTGTCATAATTATGACATTTCAACTTTTTGTTCAATAATTATGGCTTAGTATCTCATAATTTTGACTTGTGTAAATTTTGATATTTCATAATTCCTAAAGCATTTTTTCTTGTGTGGTGGAAACGGGCTTCCATACAGTGTAGTTTATGCTGCATTAATTTCATGTCATAATTACCATAATTATCATAATTTACGAGATGACAGCCCTTGAAAGCTTTTAACCTCCTCAGACTATGAATTATTTGTGTCCACGGCGAATTTCAGAATGACAAAATGGATCCATGAGCGAATTTGATCACACCATATTTATTCAACCAAATCCAAATGATTCAGTTTGTTTCTTTGGCTTCAGGTTTCATAAATGTGATCTACCTCCTCATGTCAATTAAGCTTCATGATAATCAATATTTTTCAATGGCTCACTCAAAATGTTTATTTTATAATTTATGCCTCAACAGTTTAACAGTCAATTTAATAGCTTTATTGACATGCTGCTTTTGTGTAAGTTGTGAAAGAGAGAGGATGATATTAAACATGCTCCCGTCCTACAGAGATGATTTTTCCTTGAAGAGACGTTCCATAACCTTGATGATCAAGTGTTCGGTGTTTCAGTAGAGACTAATCACATTTCTGAGACAAACCGGGACAGGTTTTGTGTGGGACTCTTAAACATTGACATCACACTTCCTGTAGAAATGCACAAGCAAAGGCCTCTATTTCCTGTATCACAATTAATACACTTCCAGATTTAATATGAAACACTCAGGATAAAAAATAAATACCATTCATAAACTACACAGAGCATGTTTTTCCAGTAATGTACAGCAGGTCAATACATATAAAATACAGCCACGTACGGTTCGACTCTACAGTCTTTCATCAGGAAGATGACACAGTGAGCAGCTGCACAGTGATGGACGACAGCGCATGCATCCAAGCCTTATATAGTGAACGGACCAAATAAAACGCTCATCATTTCCTTCCTTTGTATAACAGTTTTATCAGCATCTCCAGCCTGCAAAGTTTACAACTGCATCAAACTATAAACCTTAAACTAGAGATGCATTATTAAAACTGACCAAAACTAGAGATGCATTATTAAAATTGACCAATACAGGCATCATATGTTTAGAGCGCAAGATCTCTAGCACCTTTAGCATGTCTGAAAGATATTTTGGTTTATATTTTTCAGGCTTAAAAAATGACTATGCATTAACTAACCCTCAAGGAAGTGCAACGTTCAGCAACAGTCTAAAGCAGCTGTTCTCAACTGCGGGTAAAATCGGAAATTTGGCCTGAAGAGCGGAAAATTATAAATAAAAACAACAGTCAAATGGGCTTAAATTTTAAAAGGAAGGAGAAATGCATCATTTTGTCATTCGTCCAATCAAACTTTACAATATTTCAGCACAAATTCATCTGTCATTTGGTAGAAAATAATCAAATTAGACTGAAAATAAGGAAATGAGACCCAGATGTGTACATTATTTATGCAAAAATGTATTCCTATTTAGTCTATTAACTTTGCATATATTTGAGTCTAAACAGTTTAATTTATTTTTATATATTCTTAATATTAGAACAGTTTAGAATGATTTCTGAAGGATCATGTGACACTGAAGACTGGAGTAATGATGCTGAAAATTCAGCTTTGCATCACAGGAGTAAATTATGTTTTAAAATATTTTAAATGGTTATTTTAAATTGTAATAATATTTCAGAATATTACTGATTTTGCTGTATTTTTGATCATATAAATGCAGCCTTGGTGAGCAGAAGAGCAAAAACATTAATGTTTTAAAACATTTTGACCATTAGTTTATAATATTATCTCAGATTTTTGTTTATTTTCAGGGTCACCACATGATTTCTAATATAAAATCTGGATCCTAAAGCAAAAACCAGTTGAGAAGCACTGATAGTGGATGTGACGCCCTCCTAAAACACCTGTTCAGACCTGACTAAAACTGGT
Source organism: Anabarilius grahami (assembly GCA_003731715.1). Taxonomy (NCBI): domain Eukaryota; kingdom Metazoa; phylum Chordata; class Actinopteri; order Cypriniformes; family Xenocyprididae; genus Anabarilius; species Anabarilius grahami. The sequence continues at coordinate 132,653 of RJVU01058442.1, read as the reverse complement.
TTACAATTCAAAATCTTTCAGACTTACAGCAATAATGATCAAGATACCACACAAACATTGGGATTATAAATATACACGGCTGAAACAAACATCTGACATTCTTTGTGTTTTGTCCAGAGCTCGTAATACACAGCAAATCCTGTAGTTTACGGTGTCAGTGGAGATTTCATGCATTTGCAGTCATTGTTTTTACTGCTGGAGTCCATGTGCACATTAAACACACTCACACTAGCATGCAAACATGTGCCGACAGATGCCAAATGACCTTGTCTGGGTTGCACTTACACGAATAAACAATCGGGACCTTCAAACCGAAGTCAGACTGAAAAGCAAAAGAGCATGTTTGTTTTTTTGCGCTATCCTCGAACTACAAACACGTCGCAGGAACAAAGGCATTTCAGCGAAGCGGGGCCTTGTTTGTTTTTCTTCCGACAGCAGATTTTTATTGCATACTTGACCAGCGCTTGGACACCAAAAGTCCCAGCAGCCGATGTTTTAACACAAGTCAAGCCCGTCAGCTGAAAGTTCAACTCAAGAGGCACAATGTTTCCTCCAGTTGCACGTCCTCAAGGTGAAGTATCCCGGTATTCCCAGAATCCAGCCTCTCTAAAGGCCTGTTCACACCAACATGAGTGTTCGGCACAAAAGATTCCCGAGTGCAGTTTATCTGTTCAGACCAGTGCTGAATGAAACGCAGATTCACGCAATGACAGTAGGTGGCGCTTTTAGAAAAGCAGAAATACTTTTCTTTGCATCTCGGCATGCAAATGTTCGCTCGTTTATTGCATCACATTTTTGCACCAAATATTTATCTCGCTGTGAACAGGCTTTAAATCGTCATTTTTAGATTCGAACACATTCATATTTTAGTACAAATATCATGCGTTTGATCTCAAAACTCTTTCCCCGCCAGCATTTTTTTAAAAAGTTGCCAGGCACCATCAACATATTTTGCAAATTTTCACAAAAATGTCATGGCCCCCAGAACATCTAGCTGTATGAATATCTGAATGTGCAATATATTTAAACAAACTAACAAAAAATATGTTTTATTCTAGTTTCAATCATTCTTTTTTTATCAACACTTGAATAGTGTAAATTTCATTAAAAAAGCAACATTTTGAGCAAAAAGAAATGCACGTTTTTGTCAAAGACTAGCCTACATCTGGATCAGATTCAGGACTATGATCAAAACATGGATGGTGTAGATCGAGTTCATCATCACCTAACGCGTCCTGTAGCTTATCCTGAGTCGACATTTCATTCAGAAACATAGGCAGTTTTGATTTATTTGCTGTTTAATGTTGGTGATCGCGTTATTTTACATATACATATAATATAACTCGTTTCTTCAACTTCATCGCACGTGCTCTGATAAGGAGATTCAGTACTCTTTCAGAAGATGTGTCAAAGCACCACCTAGCGAATAACATGTCCTAACTAGCCGCGATGGCGACACGCGGACATTTCGGACAGGATTGCCAGGTTTTCACAACAAAACCCGCACAATTGCTCCTCAAAACTAGCCCAATTGCATTTCAGGAGGGGTTCCACAGTAAAAATCGCTTTCTGGGGGGTAAAATTTGCATTTTTGGCTGGGCTCCCCTGTTAAAATTCACATTCCAGGGGCTAAATATCATGTTATTTTGGGTCGATACAACGCGCGGACATTAAAAACAACCCGCGAAGTAGCCCAATTCCACGGGAAAACTTGCAGAGAGAGCCCGCCCACGCACTCTTCTGATTGGCTGTGATTTTTGATTGACTTTATCACGTCTCATAGTCACATTGCTTCTGGTGTGGACAGAAAAACAGTTTGTCGCTGGAATTTTAATCGCATTGTGATTCGCGTCTGGTTAGGACACGGTGTAACAGTGAAAACACGGATGGTGGGGAATCGTTTTCTCACATATAACAGAAAATTCTGTGTTTGGCAGGGAAAGAGTTAATTAGTTTCATATGCTGCACTAAAAGCATATGCGATGGAAAAGAGATTACCAAACCTCTCCGTAAAAAAACGAAACAAAAACATTGCATTGGTCTGAACAGTCGCATTAACAGCTACACCGAATTCTCGCATCAAACATTCGTCTTGCTGTGAACATCGCCTTAACTCGTAACTCCAGCAAGAGATGATGTTTGGGACTATAATCCATTTCCAGTTGCATCCATGCATGAACCGCGTTAGCAGTACAGTGACATCCGGCTGCGTCGCATGGCCTCGCTGATCAGGTACGCAGGACTGACCTCCGGTTCTTCCGTCATCACGACGATGTTCTGCCACTCTCCACACTGATTCGATTTCTTGATCGTGTCTACGACGCAAAGAGCGTACAAACAGTCCTCAAAAGTCGCAGCCATCGTGAGCGGCCGTCCGTCCCAAGTGCGCCGGTCGTCCTGGTCCTGAAACGCCTGCCGTACGGCTTGAACCATGCAGATGGTGCCGGTGAGGTAGGGAGACGGGATGTCCCGGAAAGCCTTGTCGGGGAGGGACGCGTCCCCTACTTGGGTTTTGTCCTTGAGAAGAAGCTCCTGACCACATTCGCCATCGTTCTTCTGCCCGTACAGGTCTGTCCCGCAAACCTTCAACCTTCCGGCCGTTCCCACGACCACAACCTCCTGTCGAAACTCGCCGGGGACGTTAAAGTTGAGCGTAACCGTGCAGCAAGTGCCTCCTTCCAGCACCATCTGGAAGGTGCAAAAGTCGTCGCTGGTGATCTGACGGATTCCTCGGATGTGGTCGGTCTGCTTGACGAACGTCTTGAGGAAGCCGTGCACTTTCGCCGCCCGCCGGCCGGTCAGAAAGGTGAGTAAATCGATGATGTAGCTGCCCACCGAATGCAGTCCGCCGCCGCCCATCAGGTCGTCGCAGCTCCAGTTGTACTTCTTCCCGAGGAGGCTGCCGCCGTGAACCTGCGCCTCGCAGACCAGGAGTTCACCGGCGTAACCCTCCTCCAGCAGCTCCTTCATGCGGACGAAGGCGGGGAGGAAGCGCAGCACGTTACCCATGATGCTGAGCAGCTTCGGGTAGTACTGGGCCGCTGACATCATGCGGAAGGCGTCCAGCGGAGTCGCCGTCCGGTCACATATTACGTTTTTTCCAATACCTAGAAACGGAAATGAGAGAGAATGTTAGACGTGTAGATGATATTAAAACAAACTCACCTGAAATAAATCAATCACAGAGACATAAAAAGACATCAGGGAATTGCTGACCTCATCTAGTACATGGTAAAAAATACTGGAGATAAAAGATTATTGGAGTAAAATACTATTTCAGTCTTTCTGCTTCAAAATGTTTAATTCGATGTTGTCATTTCTTTGTAATCATTCAGTTGAAATAGTTTCAAAGTAAACATTTTTTCAGTATAGATGAAAAGAGATGATTTTTTTGTGGAACAATCACATTATTAAACAGCTCTAATTACAGGTTTCCATTTCAGTACCAGCAGATGGCAGCAGATTCCCAAATATTAAATTCAATGTGATGCTGGTTTCAAAACAATGAAATGTCTTACAGAGAGAGGTTTGTGTATTTGTATCGTACTCTATTATATTAATAAAAAAATACAACTTTTATTAACTACAGTTAATAATGTATACAAATAGATAAAAATGTATACAAAAAGTCTCTTATGCTCAACAAGGCTGCATTTAATTTATCAAAAATACAGTAAAAAATTGAAATATTATTACAATTTAAAATAGCTGCTTTCCATTTGAATATATAATAAAATATAATTTATATCCAGTGATCAAAGCTGAATTTTCAGCATCATTACTCCAGTCTTCAGTGTCACATGATCCTTCAGAAATCATTCTGATATGATGATTTGCTAATCAAGAAACATTTATGATTCTTATCAGTTGAAAAGTGTTGTGATTTTATTTTTGTAAACAGTGACGCATTTTATTTTTCAGTATTTTTGATGAATAGAAAGTTCAAAAGAACAGCATTTATTTGAAATAGAAAACGTTTGTAACATTATAAATGTCTTTACTTTAACTTCTGATCAATTTAATGCATCCTTGCTGAATAAAAGTATTAATTTCTAACATCATAAAATTCTTACATCTTACTGACCCCAAACTTTTGAACAGTGGTGTATGACACAAAAAAAGCTTTCAAAAGTAATTTGACTTTTGCATTCTAGTCAATCAGAATCAAGTATACATACAGACTATGATATAATATTAACTAATAAAAATGCATATTCTAAAAGCTGAGATAAATGAGAGCATCAGGTGTCCAGCTCTGAGACGTTACTAGTCCAGTGAAACAGTGAATCCCTGCGTACCGTCGTCGGTCCTGTAGGGTCCCGTCTGATGAACGGCATTTCCCTGAGACTTACTGCACAATAAACTAGCAGGCTAATCTCTCATTAGCTCCCAACGGCAAGACAGGAGTCAGAAAATTAATCCACTGACCCATTTCTAGACATCCAGTGTGTGAGAAGAGAAAATAAATCTATGTTGGTTCAACAGCAGACACGATTCAGTCAACATGAAATAAAAACCGTCTTTTTACTTTCTCAATATACGCTCCTGGGCAGAAAAAAAAAATAGTGTCTTCCATGATCTTCCATTATAAGAATAACTTGCTCTGCCTCTGAAACGACTTTCCCTTTCAGATGATGTCATCAGTCCCTCTTAATTTTTTAGCCCCTCCCCTCCAACCTGACTCAGTTCTGGTACATAAGAGAGAGCAAGAGCGAGTGAGAGAGCGAGAGATCATTAGTGTGAGGATACTAAGGCTTTGCAATTCCTTCCTCTCTAGGGATCAGACCAGCATTAATCCACATTGTACCTGCACACACACACACACACACACTGCATCCCATGTCATTATCCTCTCAACACACAATTATGCATCTTCTAGCTTAGAAACCCAGCAACCAACCAGAACACCCTAGCAACCACATAGCATCGCCCTGACAACCACTAAAAACACCCAAACATCTAGTTCACATCGACAAGCCAAATTTATTTATTATAGCACTTTTCACAAACCACATCGTTTCAAAGCAGCTTTACAGAAAATCACGATGTTTCTAATGTTTTCATGCCTTATAGTTGCATTTAGCAGATTAGAGCTGTGCAACATCACCCAAACCATCTGAAAATCAAAAGAGAAAATAAAAGCTGTATAATATCTAAAAGCTTCAAAAATGATCACAAATGGTCTCATTTATGGATTGTGGAGGAGAAAATCTGTGGGATTGTGGTTGATTCTCCAGTCATGAATAATACAGAGACTGAGACTTCAAAGCTCTGAACTGACACACATCAGCATCTCTGTTTCTACAGTCACAGCTCCAGCAAAACGACACAATAAAGCTTCTTCATTGGCATTGATGGCTCCATGAAGAACTTTAAACATCCATGGAAATGGTTCTTCTATGCATTGTTGTGAAAACCCTGTTTTTGAACCTTTCGTGTAAGAGTGTACGTGTGAAAGGGTTTTAATAGAATAATTCCTCAATATTTGTTTTCTTGTACTCGTGTATTATCATTTTATGCACCTTTTGGTGCCAATTTAATTGGACACAAATGAAAACAAGAAGGATAAAAAGCCTATTTTTAATTAATGTCTTGTTTGCAAGTTAAAATACCTAACAATTTACATGAGAAACAACACTGTTTAAGACTTTAAAGGCGACCTCTAAAGCCCCTTTTCACAAGATGTAAGTCTCTGGTGTCTCCAGAATGTGTCTGTGAAGTTTCAGCTCAAAATCCCCCACAGATTATTTATTATAGCTTGTTAAATTTGCCCCTATTTGGGTGTGAGCAAAAACACGCCGTTTTTGTGTGTGTCCCTTTAAATGCAAATGAGCTGCTGCTCCCGGCCCCCTTTCCAGAAGTGGGCGGAGCTTTAACAGCTCACGCTTCGGTCGCTCAACGACAACAAAGCTGGAGAATCTCACGCAGCCAAAATGAGGATTGTCAGTAACGGTGTTCAGCCTTACATTGTTCAAACCGGAGTCGACACTGATGGAGAGACTCAGGAAGAAGTTACAACTTTTATACGTTTCTGAATGGTTAGTGGATAAATTTATGTAGTTGCTGTGGAGTTGATTCAACTCATCCACTAGCATGTGCCGTCATGTTCATCTTTTTTCGTTGAACTGACCCTCGTTTGTGAAGCAGTCCGGCGTAAAATGACGGCATGACAACAACACTCCACTACAACAACTCTTCCTCTTCTCTAAAGCAGCCCAACATGACCTCGCCCCCTTTGTTGCATGTTCTCGGGGGCGGGGTTTATGTAAATTTTAGGGTTTGTGATGTCACCAACTCAGGAAGAAGCTTGTTAAAGTCCCTACCAGCTGTTTGTTGTAGTCCTTAAAGAATTCTGCAACAGAAAATATCTCCCTTTGCATTGAACTTTGAGCGTCATAACTTTGCAGATGTTGTTTATGATCAAACAGGAACAAGTTAAAAAAATGAAATCATAATCAACCACCTCTTTAAGACTCATTGATTGTGTTGAAGTGTATTTGTTCTTACTGCACAGGCAGATTTTGCACTCATTTTAACTTTACACTTAAAACATGAAAAGATCTGCCAGTGCAGTGAGACAAAATACAAGACCATCTATGAAAACAAGTCTGACACGCAGTGTTGTCTTGTTTTAATGATTTAACTGGAAAACAAGTCAAAAAAGACTAATTAAAAACATACTAAGAAGATATTTTTGCAGTGCCGTCAAATGACTCTAAAACAGTATAATATATTTGCTTCACATTGAATATGGCATCAAATTCTGACTGGTAAGAATAAAATCTCATAATTATTCTGGCTGCATTATTTTCAATATTCTAGTTAGTGGATGTGCTTTAGTAATGTATTAATTTCTGAATAACTAAGAAAATAAATAAGATCTTTGATGTGTTGAAACTGCTTTGCTGATGTTCAGCCTCATTGTTGAGTTCATAAACGCTCTTTTCCAGGCGCTGAGTTTAATTGGTGCGTTAGAGAGCAGCGGAGAGGAGATAATTACACTTCCATCATCCTAATGGAGATTTCTCACTGAGAGAGAGAGATGTTAAAAGGTAAAGCAAAAAACTGCACTACAAAACAACTAATGATGAAACTCAAAGCAGCCGCTACGGGAAGCACAGAGAGAGGAACTGATGTCCGACTGCAATTAAGAGCAGACACAAACCGAGAGGTGAGAAGATGAATGGAGCGCTTGGCTTTATTTTCATCTGTACACACAAAAACATGATTTCTGCAGGAAAACCCCCAGAGACAGATGATTTGTTCAGGTTTAGAGTCACAATTGACCCTGTTTACGGTCTATGTTCCTGCTCTCGCTGTGAATAATTCATCAACAGACATTGTTTCAAACAAAAGTCTGTCTTTAAAATGTTTCATCAAATTGGCTGACGTCATTTCGTACTCCTTGAATATTCTCTTTCACTCTGAAATATGACACAATATGAAAGTAAAATGGGTTATGAATGTCAAAGGATTCATCTGTTCAGGTTTACTGTATCAAATCTATTCTGTACGCCGTATTTAGTTCAGGGTTCAACAATAAAAAGTTTTCTGCTGGCCCAGTTTACTTGCCTTATCAACAGTTTCACTGGCCCACACACACACACACCTGACCCATTACCTCAGGGTCCAAAAAACATCCAAGCCCAGAGAAACAAGCGAGTAAAACAGGNAAATCTATTCTGTACGCCGTATTTAGTTCAGGGTTCAACAATAAAGAGTTTTCTGCTGGCCCAGTTTACTTGCCTTATCAACAGTTTCACTGGCCCACACACACACACACACCTGACCCATTACCTCAGGGTCCAAAAAACATCCAAGCCCAGAGAAACAAGCGAGTAAAACAGGTCTGGCTGTGTGTGCTGGAAACAGATTCCTCCAACGGCCTGATCTCTCGTTTCCACTCCGTCTGAAGCGATGAATGGAGAGATAATGTGTGTGTGTGTGTGTGTGTGATAGGATACAGCTGCATCTTTATGGCAGAGATGCGGGTGACCTCACACTCACATCAATCACAGCGAGCGGCTTGACGCTCCGGCACACAATATTCAAATACAGTCTCGGTCCGTGAACACAGACACAGACATGACAAACACACACTTATCACTAAATATGACATGCTGATAATGATAATGCATGTTTTTATACCTTATCAAATTTATCTAAATGTTTTTGTTAATTGAAATAAAATCTAAATATTAGATGGAAAAATTTTATATTTTTTAGAAATGTTGCCTTGATGGAAATAAATAAGAATTTAACTTAAAAATAAGAATTATTGAAATAAAAATAGAGCTAAATAGAATGAAAAAAAAAAACTAATAAAAATGACAAAAGCACATAATAAAGATACTAAACTAAAATTAAAAAGAAAATTGAAAAATAAAAGCTAATTAAAAACATTAATAAATAGTATTAAAGTATATAAATAATACTAAAAAGACACTGACGTAAATTAAGGTACACTGTTTTACTGTTTTTTTTTTAACACAATAAACATAGGGAAAAGTATATTCGATATTTAACATGTAAAATGCCAAACTAATTCCTTCATTAGCATTTCTTAATGATGCTGCACAAATATATCACTGAATCAAGAGATTTGAATTGATTCACTGAAACAAACAGTTTGAACTGATTCACAGAAATAAATCAATCTTCCAGATAGATAGATAGATAGATAGATAGATAGATAGATAGATAGATAGATAGATAGATAGATAGATAGATAGATAGATAGAGGCCAAATATAATACAAACTGNAGATAGATAGATAAGATAGATAAGATAGATAGATAGATAGATAGATAGATAGATAGATAGATAGATAGATAGATAGATAGATAAGATAGATAAGATAGATAAGATAGATAAGATAGATAAGATAGATAGATAGATAGATAGATAGATAGATAGATAGATAGATAGATAGATAGATAGAAGACAAATATAATACAAACTGATCTCTAGTTCTCTGCATTAGTCATGACAACAGAGAGACAGGATGCCACAACTATAATACACACGCGTGTCCCATTTATTAATGCTGCACAGTATGTTTGATATGTTGTGTATTCATGTGTGACAGACTGACATACGCTCTTCACCTCCACACTTCAATATATATATATGTGAATTAGACTGAGAACATAAACACTTTCACACTGACTGTAAGATTTACATTTACATTTATGCATTTGGCAGACGCTTTTATCCAAAGCGACTTGCATTGCATTATACTATACATTTGTATCGGAGTATGTGCAATCCCTGGGATCGAACCCATGACCTTGGCATTGCTAGTGCCACGCTCTAACCACTGAGCTACAGGAAAGTAAGAGCATCAAATCATGACTGCAGCACAGAGAAAGACTTCTGACGGAGAGCCAGAGGCCATTTCAGGTGTTGAATTACAAATCCTGTGAGAGTCTAGGCCAGCACACACACACACACACACACACACAATACATCCTCTAATGTTCACTCACGGGTGCTTACGATCACCGATAAATCTTATAGAGTAAAGAGAAAATACTGAGTATCGTCATACAGATGCAAGAATACGTGTTTGTTCTCTGGTCTGTTTTTATAGTCAACATGAAATCAAAAACCACAATCACTGAAAACTCACATTCCTTTCTGACTCCATGTGGATTTGAAACACATTTGACATCATCACATCCGGTCCTGATCAATAAAAACCAAGGCAAATCCTACATTTCGAACATTCTTAATCAGAAATACATAGTAAAATGGGTTGCAAACTTCGCTTCACGTTGAACAGTAAGGTACTGTATATTGCAAATACTGTCACATGTTGTGTGTCATATCTGAATAATATCTCAGTATACACTGAAAACACATTTCACTCAGAAATAGCTAGTAAACTTCACAAATAATTACAAAAGAAACAGCAAGTTGGTATTGGAAATGGTATTTTCTAGAATAAAACGTACTTCAATAATCTTTATTTACAACTTCAAAATTTTTTTTTTTTACAGTGTAGCACAGGAAATTACAACCTGGAAATAAAACTGGTTACTCTTGCTTCACAATCCAAATAGTGGTAAAACAAACAACATGATCAAAACTAATTTACTAAAGGCCAGGCATATAAACATTCACACTATAAGGCATTTTAAACTGTTTAAAGCTTTCAAACAAAGCTTGGTCAAAGAGTTTGCTCGGTTAAAAAGTGCATGTATTTGAATTTGTCTGAATTTTACTTCGTTACATTTAAATTCAAATTGCAAATCTGCATCCTGTTTGCTACATCAATTCAAATTCAGGAACTGAATCACAATTTAAAAGGCTTCTCAATTCAGTTCTGAATGACACACAACCCGCTTTATATGCAGAAATATTTCCATTTCCATTTATGCACTTGGCAGATGCTTTTATCCAAACCAGCTTCCACTGCATTCAAGGAATAGCCTTCATCAGTGTGCTATTGTGCTATTGTGAACAAGCTCTCCATCTACTTCCATCCGCCAAGGACAGAAAAGCAGGAAGTTGCATAAAATGACTTGCCCTCCGACGCTCTCAGCCGTGCGTTTCACCAAACACACACTGCTGCGTCCCGCTGTCCTGTATCATGAAGAGTGTCGGACGCATCACATACAGGAACTTAGTTAGGTACATGTGGGTTCATCACAGCAAAACAATGAGCTGGTTGTTTCAGGTGATCATGTGACCGATGAATCAAGAGCTTTTTTGGCTTTTAAAACGCTTATGAAACATCATCTGATCATCTGCTGCTGGATGAATTTTTTCCATTTATGAATGAACAGTTTCAGAACTATTTAATGACATTGAAAGTCCTAAACATGTGCAAAAGCTGTGTTTTGTTGTAAATATAATATAAATAAATGTGTAAATATAATTGTAAAAATATATATGAGAATT
>RJVU01058442.1:92452-109758 GCA_003731715.1 Anabarilius grahami | reverse complement strand
GCTACAAACAAGCACAGAAAACATGTGCTTATTTGTAAAAAAAAAAATAATAATAATAATAATACCATTTTAAATTGCAATCACAATTAGAATTCCCTCCAAATTGTGCAGCTCTAAGATGACTAGGATAAATGCCTTCAGAAAAATGCCGTAACCCTAGAATTCCCTTCAACTCTCTGCTGAAATGCAGCCCTGCAGGACAGACAGGAATGCTGTCATGTGACCAAATGTATCACACGCATTTGCAATCAAGTAGTATCAGGCTGTTCTTGAGTGACTTTAAAAGCATTTCTGTCACTTCATCATTCCAAACTCCTTCCCAGATCACATTCCAGCTCATTATCCTTATCGACGCACAGAGTAAACAAGCAGAGCGTGAGGTGATAACCGTCACCCACACCTTCAAAAGAGGAAGTGAGCTTTCAAAATTAGAAATAACTGCTTTTGTATGCTCTAATGCAACTGCTGATAATGCTTCTGATCGTCAAGAGATGGAAGACATGAGAGAGATGTTGATTATCTCATCACAAAAACCTGGAAAGTGTCGTATAATGTTGTCTAGGAAGGCAGAAAGCTAACATGTGTGCGCCAAAACAGATCCTCTGTCCTTGCTTTAACATGATCTTAATGAGAAAAACAGCAGAAAAATCAATCATCTTCTTAAATGGATTTAGCTGGAACACATCGACACAAGCACAACTTCAATATTTGCCCTAAAGTACATGTTTGCTCAGAGCTGAACACACACAATGCTCTTTTACCTCGTTTATTGACACATTTCACAAGTTGACCAGAGTAAACTTTGAGTGCTTGCTAATCCTACAACACATCAGGCCAGAGAAAGCTTGTCTATTCAGCTTTAAAAGCACAATGTAAACATGTTCAATTATCAGCATGTGGAAACTCGTGATTTTATGATCGTAATGAACTCGACAGATCAACAGTCTACAGATTATGAGCTTCTTATCATGATAAATCACAGCTAGTGTACAGTTTGCATGATGTGAATCTGACTAACATGACTTGAGCTGAGGTCACGTGACCTGACGAGAATCACAACACAGGAAATACATCAACAATATTTCTCTCATTTACTAGCAACCTCCTACAGCACAATGCTCTTTCTAAATGTAATGCTAAATATAAGTATTTCAGCATGGAGAGACTTGCCAGAAGAAGGAGAGAGGATAACACTCCAATCTGTCGAAGGTTCCCGTCTGAGGTTATTTTGGGGTCATGATCCTGATCCCCAGAGATGAATAATTCTCACAGGTTATTTCTGACTGTTATCGGACACCTGCACACGTCAGTCTGCCCGTCTCTACTGACTAAACAACAGACGCCAACCAAAACACGAGTGAGCGACGGACAAAAACACAGGCCTGAGATGTTCTGAAGATCCTAAAGCACTAGTTTTGACCTCTGGAAGATCTCAGTCTCAGTGATGAACATATGAATCACTACTTAGTGCATCCAATATTTTTGCTCAGAGATGCTCTTTCAAAGCTCAGGAGATTTAACGGTGAAAACTGAAATCCTTAGCATCGTCTCAGATGTTTCTCCTGACATTTCTTTGGAGAATAAAACACAAATGAGTCACTAGTCGTCATGCAGTAAGAGTCTTTTCACACTGAATGTAATGATGACATTGTAATAAAGTGATAGCTCAGTCTTTGTGCGAATGAAAGTTCTGGATATAAATGGCCTTCAGTCTGCACAAACACTCTGCGTTTCTCAATGGAGCTTTACTGACCAGAAAAGACAATTCTGATGCAATGGCAGGTGATGCAAGTCAGTCTGATGTAGTCATATCTTAAAGCCACACCTTACCTGACAGGGACAAGATCTGACACGCGTTCTGCTTATGAGAACCATCAGAGGAACATTGAGCAATTCATCCAAATGAGGCGTATTAGACACATTTCACATGCTGTGAGGGCTAAAATGAAATATTATCTATGAAATCTATATGGCAGCTTGTTTACACCACAGAATACAAAAATTATTGCAACTTTTACCTCACAATTCAGACTTTTTTACAATTTTGAGTTTACATCTTGTAATTTTGACGTTTCTCGGAATTCTGAGTTTACATCTCGTAATTTTGACATTTCTCAGAATTCAGAGTTTATATCTCGCAATTTTGACACGTTTCTTGGAATTCTTAGTTTACATCTCGCAATTATAACATGTTTCTCGTAATTTTGAGTTTACATCTCACAACTTTGACACATTTCTCAGAATTCTGAGTTTACATCCTGTAATTTTGACGTTTCTCGGAATTCTGAGTTTACATCTCGGAATTTTGACATTTCTCGGAATTCTGAGTTTATATCTCGCAATTTTGACACGTTTCTCGGAATTCTGAGTTTACATCCTGTAATTTTGACGTTTCTCGTAATTCTGAGTTTACATCTCGAAATTTTGACATTTCTCGGAATTTCCGAGTTTATATCTCGCAATTTTGACACGTTTCTCGGAATTCTGAGTTTACATCTCGCAATTATAACACGTTTCTCGAAATTCTGAGTTTATATCTCGCAATTTTGACACGTTTTTCGTAATTCTGAGTTTACATCCTGTAATTTTGACGTTTCTCGTAATTCTGAGTTTACATCTCGGAATTTTGACATTTCTCGGAATTCCGAGTTTATATCTCGCAATTTTGACACGTTTCTCGGAATTCTGAGTTTATATCTCGCAATTATAAAACGTTTCTCGGAATTCTGAGTTTACATCTCGCAATTTTAACACGTTTCTCGGAATTCTGAGTTTACATCTCGCAATTATGACACATTTCTCGGAATTCTGAGTTTACATCTCGCAATTTTGACGTTTTTCTCAGAATTCTGAGTTTACATCTCGCAATTTTGACATTCCTCGGAATTCTGAGTTTACATCTCGCAATTTTGACACGTTTCTCTGAATTTTGAGTTTACATCTCACAATTTTGACATGTTTCTTGGAATTCTTAGTTTACATCTCGCAACTTTGACACATTTCTTGGAATTCTGAGTTTACATCTCGCAATTTTGACACGTTTCTCGTAATTCTGAGTTGACACATTTTTCAGAATTCTGAGTTTACGTCTCGCAATTATAACACGTTTCTCGGAATTCTGAGTTTACATCTCGCAATTTTAACACGTTTCTCGTAATTCTGAGTTTACATCTCGCAATTATGACACATTTCTCGGAATTCTGAGTTTACATCTCGCAATTTTGACACATTTCTTGGAATTCTGAGTTTACATCTCGCAATTTTAACGTTTTTCTCAGAATTCTCAGTTTACATCTCGCAATTATAACACGTTTCTCGTAATTCTGAGTTTACATCTCGCAATTTTAACACGTTTCTCGTAATTCTGAGTTTACATCTCGCAATTATGACACATTTCTCGGAATTCTGAGCTTACATCTCGCAATTTTGACACATTTCTTGGAATTCTGAGTTTACATCTCGCAATTATGACACGTTTCTCAGAATTCTGAGCTTACATCTCGCAATTTTGACACATTTCTCGGAATTCTGAGTTTACATCTCGCAATTTTAACACGTTTCTCGTAATTCTGAGTTTACATCTCGCAATTATGACACATTTCTCGGAATTCTGAGCTTACATCTCGCAATTTTGACACATTTCTTGGAATTCTGAGTTTACATCTCGCAATTATGACACGTTTCTCGGAATTCTGAGCTTACATCTCGCAATTTTGACACATTTCTTGGAATTCTGAGTTTACATCTCGCAATTTTGACGTTTTTCTCAGAATTCTCAGTTTACATCTCGCAATTTTGACATTACTAAGAATTCTGAGTTTACATCTCGCAATTATAACACGTTTCTCGGAATTCTGAGTTTACATCTCGCAATTATAAGACGTTTCTCGTAATTCTGAGTTTACATCTCGCAATTATGACACATTTCTCGGAATTCTGAGCTTACATCTCGCAATTTTGACACATTTCTAAGAATTCTGAGTTTACATCTCGCAATTATAACACGTTTCTCGGAATTCTGAGTTTACATCTCGCAATTTTAACATGTTTCTCGTAATTCTGAGTTTACATCTCGCAATTATGACACATTTCTCGGAATTCTGAGCTTACATCTCGCAATTTTGACACATTTCTTGGAATTCTGAGTTTACATCTCGCAATTTTGACGTTTTTCTCAGAATTCTCAGTTTACATCTCGCAATTTTGACATTACTAAGAATTCTGAGTTTACATCTCGTGATTGTTTTTCTTTGTTTTTCTTGTCTCCACCACAGAATAATAATAATAATAAAAAAATACAAAAAAGGAAATTGCAACGTTATCTCACAATTCTGACTTTTCCTCAAGGAACTGGAAGTTTTTATCTTGCAATTCTGAGTAAGTTCGCATTTCTGATATAAAAATGTATACACTCTTCCACTCAGAATTGCAATTCTTCTCAGAATTGTCAGTTTATATCGTGCAACTGCAAGTTATAAAAATCGCTGACTTTTTTTCTCAATTTCAAGCTTGATTTTTTCCTCAAAATTGAATAAAAACTTGAAAAATGAGAGAAAAACTGTCAGATATGAACTCAGAATTGGGGAGTCAGAATTGTGAGATAAATAGTTGCAATTATCTTTTCTTTCTTTCCACACATCTCTGAGTCTCTCTCACCCAGGGTCTTGACGGCGATCTGTCTCGTGAGCGGCGGCGGCAGGTTGATGCACACCAGATCCACATCCGGATGCAGCAGCACGTCATCGATCCGGTTAGTGTAGAAGGGCACGTTCATGTCGCGCGCGAGCTCCTCCGCCTCCTCCTGCGTGCGACCCCACAGCGCCTTCACCGAGAAGCCCTCGTTCTTCAGCAGAGGGATGATGACCCGGGCCGTCAGACTCGTGCCGAACACACCCACCCCGGGCAACATGACGGCTGACCGCTGATGCTCACACACCTGAGGCGGGTGACCCGGCGGGTGCAGGTTCGAACCCGAGCAGGGGGCATCCATGAACTACGACCATTGCGCCTTCGGGTTACTCCTCCCTGTGTTAAATCTACTGTGAATGAGAGTAATCAATAACTATTCATTCAAAAGAGAAAGCTGATACGGATTCATCTTCCTCATCATCATCATCATCCACCTGCACACCCGCGTCTGCGCATCTGTAAACGCTCCCTTGACTGAAGATACACGCGATGATTTAATATCACATTCACAAATGGATTTGTATCCGCTTCGGTATCCGTGCGACGCGCAACACTCGCGTCGCGTCCACTCTGTATCATCCAAGAGGTCAATACGCGCGCGTCACGATCCCGTAGTCATGCAAAAGAAATCCAAAAAACATTTCTAAAACGCGTCTCCGAGCAGCGTCAGTGTCTCCGCACCTCTCGCTATCAATATTGCGATCATCTACTGCGGCCGGTGCGGAGTTCCGCCCTCCCGGTTAACCCCTTCACACCCGGAGACAGAATCAACCAATCCTACTATGGCGGAGGCTCGCTGCGTGAATATTAATTACGCAGCGTGACGTTGGATAAAGAAGGCTTTCTGATTAGCTGTCAGGCAGGTGGGCGCTGGGTATGCTGGCGAATCATACAGCGGTGAAGGCGTGGTTCATGAATATTAATTAGGTTACGTAAGAGGACGCCGAGAGGGTTACCAAGCAACGTCGGAATGGTTAAACGCTTAATATTCATAAGCAAAGCCTGCGCGGTAGTAGGATTGGAGAATTGTGTTTGATCACAGCGGGAGACAGTGACTGCAGTGAACAGAAACACAATAACCCTGTGAGGAGATGACAAATGAATCACTGAGAGGTTCAAAATCATTTAATAAATGCCATTGAAGATTCAATTCCATAATAGAGCGACAAAAGGATGAAGAGAAAGAATTTGCTGTTGTAAAAAAATACATTTTAATAATAAATATTTCATATTTACGTGCATATAGAACATTTAAGTTGTTAGAATAGTTTGTTTAATAAATTAATGTCATATTAAGATATTTAATAGGCTGCTTAAGAATAAAATATCACAAGCACTACTGCATCATTGTTTCCAAAGGAAGCACAAACCACCTCCTCCTCCTCCTCCTCATGATGTGTTCAAATCTGTTCAGAGCATGAGTCAATATTCAGATGGAAAATACAGTAGCAGTGAGTCAATAACTGCCTTGTTTCTGCTGCTGGGGTTTTTCCTGAACTTGCTTATATGGCAGAATGGAGGAGAATTATGATTGATCACTGATTCAGAAACACTTCTGATCACATCTCAGAAATGCATTGTAAAAAGTGTTTGGATTATACAGTATATGCGCTCTTTTGAACCCTTGTGGTTGTCAAATGACGTCCCACTCAGAGGTTTGTCTCTGATAATGCTTTAATCAGACGCTCGTGTCTCTGATCTGATCATGTGACGTGCATGTGATCACAGATCCTAAAACACCCTGGAATGTGGGAGAGGAATATGATCATAACACAGCAAATCTCCTTGACTAATAGGTTATTTGTAATAATTATTTCTACTAATAATTCTTGTTGAGGTGAAGATTTGCTTTAGGAAAAGATCATAATAAAAGAATTCTAATGGAATCTTATTTTGGAATGAATCCTGATAGAATTAAACAACTATTCTCTAAGAATGAGATGGTGTGTTTGTTAGTGAAGGGCAGATTCTCATCGTTTATTCATGTATACTGAAACCAAATATTGATTTGGCTGGTTCTTGACCTCAGTGAATGCATTTGAATTGAAAATAACTGTTCGTTTACTGAACCAAGACACAGTAAAACAGGCCTGTATCTGCAGCTGCTGAACTCTCTCTCATCATGATTCTTAGTTTATCAGTGTCAAAATTTGACTTTAAGGTCACTTTTTATGGCGCCACCTGGTGTTGGATACATGCAAACCACGCTTCCCATATATTCTCATATATTGTATATCTTTTATTTTCCTTCTTACTTCCTTAAATATTAGCAATTGCATGTTAAAATAATAAATACATTGTTATATATATATATACACTACCGTTCAAAAGTTTGGGATCGGTACGATTTTTAATGTTTTTAAAAGAAGTTTCGTCTGCTAACCAAGACTGCATTTATTTAATTACAAATACAAAACATTAATATTGTGAAATATTATTACAATTTAAAATAACTTTTCTATTTGAAAATATTTGAAAATATAATTTATTCCTGTGATCAAAGCTGAATTTTCAGCATCATTACTCCAGTCTTCAGTGTCACATGATCCTTCAGAAATCTTTCAAATATGATGATCTGCTGCTCAAGAAACATTTAATGTGTACAATTGTACAAAATATTTGAGTACAATATTTTTTTTCAGGATTATTTGATGAATAGAAAGTTCAAAAGAACAGTGTTTATCTGAAATCTAATAATTTGTAACATTATAAATGTCTTTACTGTCACTTTTGAATGACTTAATGCATCCTTGCTGAATAAAAGTATTAATTTCTTTAATTTCTTTAAAAAAAAATGTAAATAAAAATTCTTACTGACCCCAAACTTTTGAACGGTAGTGTATAATGCTACAGAAGCTTTGTGTTTCAGATAAATGCTGTTCTTTTGAACTTTCTATTCATCAAGGAATCCTGAAAAAAAAAGTACACAACTGTTTTCAACATTGAAAATAATCATAAATGTTTATTGAGCAGCAGATCAGCATATTAGAATGATTTCTGAAGGATCATGTGACACTGAAGACTGGAGTAATGATGCTGAAAATTCAGCTTTACCATCACAGGAATAAATTACTTTGTAAAATATATTCAAATAGAAAACAGTTATTTTAAATTATATTAAATAAATGCAGTCTTGGTCAGCAGACGAAACTTCTTTTAAAAACATTAAAAATCATACCGATCCCAAACTTTTGAACGCTAGTATATATATATATATATATATTATGAACCACAAAACCAGTCATAAGGGTCAATTTTTTGAAATTGAGATTTATACATCATCTGAAAGCTGAATAAATAAGCTTTCCATTTGTTAGGATAGGACAATATTTGGTCGAGATACAACTACTTGAAAATCTGGAATCTGAGGTTGCAAAAAAATCTAAATATTGAGAAAATCACCTGTAAAGTTGTCCAAATAAAGTCCTTAGCAATGCATATGCACTCACAAAAATAATTTTTTTATATATTTACGGTAGGAAATTTACAAAATATCTAAATGGAACATGATCTTTACTTATTATCCATATGATTTTTGGCATAAAAGAAAAATCAATAATTTTGACCCATACAATGTATTGATGGCTAATATACCCGTGTGACTTATGACTGGTTCTGTGCTCCAGGGTCACATTTGGAGACATTAAGGTTTTTTAATGTTTTTGAAAGAGTCTCTTCTGCTCACCAAGGTTGCATTTATTTGATCAAAATACAGTAAAAAACGTGAAATATTATTACAATTTATAATAACTGTTTCCTATTGTAATATATAGTAAAGTGTAATTTATTTCTGTGATGTAAAGCTGAATTTTCAGCATCATTACTCCAGTCTTCAGTGTCACATGATCCTTCAGAAATCATTCTAATATGCTGATTTGATTATTATCAATGTATATATATCTGAAAACTGTATATTTTAAGAGCTGTAACTGCTCACAATTTTGTTTTACAACATTTAAATCATCGTTTTGCCTTTATTAGTTCATTTAAAATTAATTTAAGCTCATACTCAAACTCAAAAAAGTTTAAAATAGTTTTAGAAGAGTTTAGCATGTCAGAGGTTGAAATTTCTCATCTCTCCACCTACACTTTCCACTCTTGCATCATTCCTGGATCTACTTCCTCAGTAGAAAAGAAAAGAAATGAATCAGAACGCAGCCAAATGATGTAGCACTTTTATTTAAATTACTCAGAGGCACGAATTTCACTTAAAGGGAGATCCTTCACTACACAGCCACGAGTAACGTCCTACAGAGTCTGTGACGCTCGCCGCTGACGGATCTCAGCGGCTGTTCCCACATTTCCACAGGTTCTCATGGAGCAGATCTCAGATCAGTTTATAACCTTCAGCAAACAGCACTGAGCACGAAAACTGATCTGAGAGCAGCTTCATGGAGAAAACACTCACCTCAGACATTCAGACAATCAATTCATTCAGATGACACACACACACACACACCCCTGTGGTCTTCTTTCAAACAGATGGGGATCTGAAATGACAGATGATTCTTATTTAAAAAATAAAAGAAAAAAAAATAAAACACAAGCATGACCCATCGTACAACACTGGACGCGAGTGAAACCATCACACACTGTGAGGTAGAAGACATCGAGTGACCGACGAACAGACCCAGACAGAAGATGCAGCCTTTCACATTTTCTCTGCTGATTTTGAAGAAAAACATGGATTTAAACGTGTAAAAAATATGTTGTAAAATGTGTTGAACTCAGAAAACGATCAATATTCACATATTAACAGAATTCAAAAGTCTGAGACCACATTGAAAATCTGTTATTTTCAAAATGAAATGTAAACATGGAAACAAACAAAGTTTTAGGATTTTATGTTAAACAATGTTGTGATGTAAACTACAGTATATTAAAAAATAATAAAAATAATATATGTGTTTTTATTTTATTAATATATATATACATATGTAGCCTATATGTATTAATATTAATAAAATAAAATGATATATATAAAAATGTAGTATATTACAAATATAAAATTTAATAAAAATATAATTTTATTTGTATTAATATATATATATATCAACTGTATATATTATTTTTATTGTTTATATTAAATATATAAAATAATAAAAATGATATATACAGTAGGTAAATAAGTGACATTGAATTGATCATGTGACTCTTCATACAGACATTCAGATTTTCTTAATGAAGCTCAAGATGCTCTTTTGAAGATCTCAGATCACACAAAGCAAAAGAGACGAACCAAATGCAAAGTCATTCTCACATTCATGTTCATTTCTCAATTCTATTTTCACTCGAGTTGCAATGCTGATAATATAATTTGTAATGGAAAAATGTATTAAATGCAAAACAGCTGTATTTTCAGTAGTGATCTCAGAGTTTTGTAATATATAACAATATAATACTTACAATAAATTGTTGAAATGCATAGAAATTTGTTACATAGAATTTAGAATTTCCAAGTGGGTCTGTCTGTCTTAAACACACTACATGAGGAACTCCCAGTTTTGGTTTAGAGGGCGCTTCAAGCAGTCATCATCATCATCATCATCATCCTCTGCTCTTCAGCTGCTGTTTTATTCTGGTCATTTGATCAACACATCTATCAGAGAGGTTATTCATACCTCATCACAGATGAAAACCTTAGTGTATCTTTGGTGTCTTAAAGGACAAAGAAAAGAAAATCTGTAACTGTACATTTGTATGAATCAGTTCAATAACCTCCAGGTCCGTTTGATGAAAAGAAAATCCAGTTTACAAAGAAGTCAGATGAAAAACGATGGCATGTTGAATGCGTAAAAGAAATGACCACATAAAATAAACAATTTAAAAAGCAATTTTACACAATATTCCCGTCCTAAATTTCACAATTCCTCCTAAAGGGAAACACAATCACCACAGCTGAGCAGTGCAGAAACTACGTCCTCAGATAACACAAGAGAAAATGATCTATGTCACGACACACTGTAGAAAAATACAGTAATAATGTCCTGGTAACAAAACACTGCACCGCTAACAGGGGTCTGAAAGAAACTGCCAGGATATGAACACTGAGATGAACCCTCAAACCCTGACGCTGCTGATCATCATGATGGAACAAACAGTTTCTTAGCGGGTATTTTTGGCACACATCTTCCTCTGACTGTGAATCATCAGAATCACACAATCTACACCAGCGTTCAAAGGTTTGGTATGTTTTTAAAGCCTCTTCTGCTCACCAAGGCTGTGTTTATTTGATCAAAAATACAGTAAAAATAGTGAAATATTTTTACAATGTAAAACAGATGTTTTCTATGTGAATATATAGTAAAGTGTAATTTATTAATGTGATCAAATCTGAATTTTCAGCATCATTACTCCAGTCTTCAGTGTCACATGATCCTTCAGAAATGATGATTTGCTGCTCGAGAAACATTTATGATTAATAATAACAGCATTTATTAGACATACACATTTTTTGTAACATTATAAATGTCTTTACTGTCACTTTTGATCAATTTAATGCGTCTTTGCATCATTCTTTAAAAAATAATCATATTAACCCCAAACGTTTGAACAGTAGTGCATGTGTAACATGTGACACCGTGTCCGAACCAAGTTCAACAAAATCACAGCCAATCAGAATGCATTAGCTGTTTAATATGCAGTGATTTTGGACCAATGAGGTGCATCATGTCTGGTCAGGACACGGTGTGTAAGAACAAAAACAGGAAAAATAAAACATTGCAAATGACTGTAAAAAAAAAACACGAAACAAATTGACACAGTAAAATACCGTTTTCCATCGAAACAGTAATATACCAAAAAAACAATGCATTCTGGGTAATATTTGTCATTTTGAGGAAAGAGGCCTATAGCAACTTTCTCGAAAACGACAAATAATATTACCCAGAATGCAATGTTTTTACAGTATATTACCGTTTCAATGGAAAAAAGTATTTTACTGTGTAAATTAGTATTGTTTTTTTACAGTTGTTTTTTAAAATGTTGGTAAAACTGCTCTGTGATTTAAACAGAATCATTCCTAAACCTCGTAAAGGTGAAGTGTGTCATTTCTAAAAATAATGACTAATGTAAAAACACTCCTCTCATTTGCTATTGGTCAAAAACAGATAGCCCCGCCCCCACGTTACTCCATTGGTTGAGCCAATACCTCTACGTCCAGTTCATTTGTGTCACTCAAACCGACCGCAATTTCCTGCAGAAATAACACACTTCACCTTCAAAAATGTTGAACTTGACAATACAGTAGATTGCTGTAGCTAACTTGACGGTTTACTCTAAATTTCGTTCCAGCTAATGAGAAAACATGATTATTGCTGAGAGAAAAAGATTGTGCAGTGCTGGTTCTGATCATCAGCAAATGTTGTGCTGGACGGGTCAGCCGTGCCTTTTGCTTTTATCATATACAATAAAAAAAAAGTGCAAATACAGCTGAAATCCTCCTGATTAAACAGATTTCAGTGATTCATGCCGAGATGGAGCCAAAACCAAACCTCAGTACTCAATAATGAGAGCAGCGCCGGTCAAACGTTATGGCTTTTCTCCTCCAACGCTGTTCGCATTAAACATTTCAACTCTTATAACACAAAACCCTGGTAAGTGGATGTCACGTTCGGCAAGTGATGCCTTCGTAAAAAATATTTTAAATTATTGCACATTTCATATCATTAAGTCAGTAACGTCATCGGACACATTCAGCATCTGCGCACCGCATCACTATCGATTGCGGTAAAATTAGCCCCCGTGAAAAACTCAACATTCCCTTGATATCAGAAACGGATATGGATTAGTCGAACGGCGCAGGATGTTATTTTGGGTATCAAGCGACAATCTGAATCATAGCTAGTGTACGCAAATAAAAAAAGCAATGCAGGCTGACGATGGAGATGTGCAGATGGACTTTATGAATGAATGGATATTAAACGGGCATTAGCACGTTTATCTTTATAAAACGCTCCTACTTTCGCGCAAACATTGCGAAGCTGAAGCCATCGGATCGTACGCGCCTCGAAAAGTCTTCTGTTGCACAATAAACACATAAAAACTAGCATTGTACGAACAAATAAAAGAAAACGATAAAACAGTCATAAATTAAAGTGTCGGTATCGTCTCGCCGCTTTCATAGGTGCTTCACGTTGAGTCTCTTCAGGAGGGTCACGAATGTCACTGTCCCGTAATAAACACGCAGCCGGACGTGATGCTGCAGTTAAACCCTCCGCTAGGATTTCCATGACGCCCGGGAAAAATATTGAACAGAATTCCTGCAGGTGGGGCGTCCAGCCGCAGTCCACTTTATGAGTATATGGTGATGACCTCTCGACCTCCGCCACGCACCAACAGGACCCGGTTGAGACCCTCCATCATGACCTCCAGAAACTCCATGTCTGAGACGCATCGGTCAAGGATAAATCCATGATAATGCTCCAAATAATGCTTGTGTAAAGACTTTTAGTTATAGAGATTTAAATAAAGCAACAATCCTCTCAAGGTCGTGGATTACCGTGATTTTACCACAGTAAACCGGTGACATGACATGAAGATTAACGACTAAAACCCCGGTAAGCATGATTAAAAATGACTAATGTAGAGTTTCAAGAGGCTCGTTGTTTTTGTAAAACTGTAATGTTCAATAAATCCTTACATTTTGAATGATAAAAATCAACGAGTAATAAAATACTAAAAATAAAGAACCATTTCTCCATGGCAAAGTAATATAGTTCATTAGTTTTAAGCCATTTATGGTTGGCATAATCACATAGAATTTAAAGAAGTATAATAGAACTATTTCTATAAATTGCATTAAATATACCACTGTATTTGGTTGTTTAAAACTTTAAATCTTATATATACAATAAATATAACAAATAATTGAAATAATAATAACAAATGGAAATAAAAGGAAATAATATTAAGAAATAAATTGAAATAAAAATGTTTCATAAAAAAAATCAGTTATAGTATATAAAGCATATATAGTTATATGTTATAGTATATAAAAATCATTTATATACTATAATATATTTTTAAATATATTTTGTTATGTGCTTGTCATTTTTATTCTTTTTAATTCATTTTTATTTCAGTTTTAGTTATTATTTCAGGTAGTTGTCAATGCAACATTTCAAATTTTCGTTTAATTTTCCATTTAATATTTTTTTTTACAGCTTCATTTCAATTAAAGGGATAGTTCACCTAAAAACAAATATTCTGTCATCATGTTGTTCCAAACCTGTATGAGTTTCTTTCTTCTGTTGAACACAAAAGAAAATATTTTGAAGAAAGTCTGTAATCAAAGAGTTTCTGGTCCCCATTGACTATTTTTTTTTTTTCATACTATGGAAGTCAATGGGAACCAGCAACTTGAGGATGAGTAAATGTTGACAGATATGTGATTTTTTGGTGAACTATCCCTTTAACAAAAATGTCTCTAATGCAGTTTTTATAGACTGTAGGTGTAGTGTGTATGAGGATACAGTTTTCATCGCCGCCCCTGTTACTCGGCGGTCCGGGCATGTTGAGCAGGACCAGATGTGCCCCCTGAGACTTGTTGACCACCACTTCATTCAGTTTGATAGCTGTGTGCATGCAGCGCACGTTCGACTGGTTCCTGTTTCACACAGTCATGTGATGATTGACAAAAAAATACAAGTCAGTGTGACCAAATCATATTATAACAATTTCAAATTACTGCCAACTTTTGTTTAGCTCTGTACTGATAACCTAATGCTTTAGTGATTGTTTACTGTGACATCTGAGCTCAAATGCAAATATCACAGTGATATTTGATTCTGATTGGTCAATGTTGTCATTCTCTGGTCAAATATTTGTGTATAATAATGCTTAACTGTATAACAGATCATTGTTGTGCGATGTGTGCTGTAAGCTTTGCAAAGCTCTTAAATAAGGCATGATAATAACATTCGCACTGTAATTCAAGCATCATTTATATTAAATATCAGTGATATAATAAAGCCCTTTTGAGGTTAGTGTGCACAACATCAAGATTGGACATGCACAGCATATGCACATGCCTTAATAAAGCATAAATGATGACATCACAAATACAGTTGAATCAAAACTTGTGCTCCTCAGCGCCACCTGGTGCCACTATGAACTAACAAATAAATAAATAAACAATAATAATAATAATCATAATTATGCCACTCTATTAACTGTAGCAAAAATATTACAGAGAAAAAACATTAAATAAATACAAATTTTACTGTACACAAAAATATAAATAATGCAAATAATAATAATAATAACAACACTCATAACTGTAGTAAATATACAGCAAAAATATACATAAAATAAATAAGTTTTACAGTATATAAAATATAAATAATGTTATTATTATTAATATTATTTGCATTATTTATTATTATTACTAAAAATAATATAAAAATCATATAAAAGATGATCTGAGGCACAACAGGTGAAGGTGAAGCACAAGTTTTCTTGCACGTTGCAACAATTGCGATCCATCACGCTGAACTCCTGCAGCTCTCAGGAAGAGCAGTGATGGACACGAGGGAATGCTGGGATGTAAACGCACATGCTGAAGCTCATACACACATTTATGCTTGAATATTCCAGCGTGCCGGAGGGGGTGTGAGACGGGACGGCTAATACACATGAAGACAGACACAGCTACAGTACAGAGAAATGTGACTTACAGACTCTCCCATTCGCTAGAAGGAGGAAAACAGGACAGAACAACAGAGACAGGCTTAGATGATTCCTCCAGCTAAACACCCACACTGAGACATCAACACATCTCTTCACCCACAGCACTGCTACGCTGGTCACACATCCTCATATTACTGCATTTATCACCTTTACGTTATATTTCCAAAGAAAGTAATGAGAAAAATATGAAATTCATGACAAAAATAAAATTTAAAATAAAATGAAGCTGTCACAGAAATCTCTCAGAGTACTTTTATTACTTTTTATTAGAAATAGTGTAAGTTGTGTTTTTTTATGTCTAGCATGATTCTCAAATAATTAAAAGGAAAATGTGGATTTTAACAAAGATGATGTTCCTGAAAGACTTTAACCTTGAGGTAATATTAAAAAAAAAGTAATAAGTAAAATAGGAAATTCATGACAAATAAAATAAAAAATTAACTATAAATAAATATAAATAAATAAAATGCAGTGATAAAAATATTTCAGAGCACTTTTATTGGAAATATTGTCTAATATGTTGACAGGTTTTCATCCTGCATCTTTTGTTAGATAATTTTTCTGAAATAAATCATGGAAATGATTCATAATAATAATAATAATAATAAGATAATAGTATGTAGCAATATTATGTAGCAATAATAAATATTTAGAATGATGATAATATTGTATACTACAAAATTAAAACAAACATATATTATATAACATATAATTATATAAATAATATAATATAATTTAATATAACAAATACATAAATACATGTTTTTAAATTTTTTTGTAGTGTTTGTTGTACTTCCTTTAATTAATGTTGATTTAAAAACAAATAAATCACTAAATTACAGTAATGAGAATCGTCATGTTTTTTTTAAATCACATCATGCAAATTACAAAACAAACTCTAAAGTGAAATTCCTGTATGTATCACAATAATGAGCTTAAAACAGCACAGAAATAATGTCAATGCAAAATATCATAATGGTCCAAAAATTATCATCATTTTCTTTATGCAAAAAAACACTGTGAAACATGATCTACACATGTTTTTGTGAGAATCACCAATTAAATCATTAGTAAGCATTAATAGGAGTCGTTCCTGAGAGGAATATAACTATGACTATTATATCAAAATGAAAAACAATGTCAGATATGAATGTATGAAGACACAGAGACACGGACAGATGATGAGAGCGTGACCGTTACACATGATGACACACTGTGGTCATGCCGTACTGCAGGTGTGACGTCACACACATCACCAGCACACACACACACACACACACACACACCATGCGGACTGTGTCCTGTAAACACCCAGAAGTCTCTGGGCTTGTGTTTGCTCATGCATCCCAGTCAAACTTTCATCGAAGTATCTGAAGAATTAAAGCACACGTTATAGTGATGTTTGTGTTATCACTTACGGTTTCATGTTGAAAAGGTCGCGCACGGCCACGTTAGCGTTGGGCTCTCGGTTGCGGTTGCGTTCGGTGAAGAACTTCTCTTTGGTCCAGGTCATGTGGACTCGCTCCGGTGTCGCGTCGGCCTTGTCGTTCAGCGCCGCGTGAGACGCCGTGTTTCTGTCGTGGATCAGCTGGGCCTGTGCCGTTACAATCAAAAATTTAATTAATAAACTACTAAATAATCAGTAAATTACTTATTTTAATCTAAAAAAATATCCCAGGATGAACAAATACATCTATATCAGAGATATTAAAATGTGTTTTTCAGATGCATTAAAGAGCACAAAATGAAAGTTCAAGATGATAAAGTATTGTACATTTTTCTGAACATTATGAGATCTATATTTAAAGAAAAACATGTCAGATTAATGTTTTAGTTTGTCTTCTACATACATGCAACTATATTAGTCTGTAATATGATGACTGCTAACATGCAATATGAACCATTCATAAAAACAAGAACGTAAGAAT
>RJVU01058442.1:64565-89920 GCA_003731715.1 Anabarilius grahami | reverse complement strand
CACACACACACACACACACACAAATCATGCAGTCCTGCACAGCAAAACCAATTCTACATCCTGGTGGCAAGAAATCTGCATCTGTATCTTCTCACCATCTCCACCACCTCCACCTCAGCGTTCAGACGGAGGTGATAGAGGAACATCTGCAGGTCTTTCTTCATCTGGATGCTGTTGTCGTCTAACTGAGCCACGGTGAAAATGCGCATCTTACACTTCCTCCACACCTGAGACACGCGGACACAGAAGAGCATGAAAAGTTGCACTGACACTTTGATCAGTTTCTCTAACAGCTCTGATTGTTGATTCGGGGCCGTACCTTGTGCTGTCGCAGTAAAAACGGCAGCAGCATCAACAAGCCGCCGTCATGGACGATCCACCACACGTCGATGGTTCCTTCACTGAGACGCTCCTGATGAGGGAAACTGTCCACGTTTTTCGCCACCAGCAGAGCCTGATGGGCCGCAGTCGTCTCTCGGACCGTCTCTGTGGAGAGAAACGACAAACAGGCTCTAAAGATCTTACCGGCATGTTGTTGGGGAAAAAATGTTGTTCCTTTATAAATATGTACACATTTCAGGGATGATTTTTTCTTTCTGTTATTATACACTTATATGCAACTTCCTCAGTTAAACACTGTCTGAGTCTGACCTATGAAGCTCTTCCAGGACTGAGGGTCGTTGGACTGTCTCCAGTTCCCGGGCCAAGCCATCAGAACAGAGTTGTGCTTCATTCCTCCGAGCCCGGCGGACTGGACGAGGTGAGAGATGCCGTCGCGCAGGTTGGACGACACCACGACATGGCAGAAGCCCTTCGTCTTCTCTGCGGCCATGGCTGATTTTATATTCTACAGTTGTAAAAAAATTAAGAAAATAATATGTGAACAAAACGCCTCATATCTGATATCATCCAGAGACATAAAAACTTCATAACATGGATTTTGAATTTTGATCAGTTCTCTCTGTGGCCACCAGGTGTCAGTAAGAGTTCAATGATCGAGTCCTGCTGTGCAACAACCTGTTTGCTCAGTTTATTTGAGGACATAAACTGCCGTGACATGTTGTAATTGACTGTTCATACTATGTTTGTTTCAAATCATGTGTTTAATCGCTTTACATAAGAGTGAATCTTCAATTAGAGGAACTTCTGTCCTCTAGGATGATTTTACAGACAAAATACTTTCACAAAATTAGTGATTCTTGTTTGAAAGGGTATATTATAATAGCGTTAAACTCAACACAAAAATTAAAACATTATATTAATATGTTAAATAAATTAATAAATATAAGATAATTCAATATTATCAGCAATAATACATATGTATAATGATTATAATATAGTATAACACAAAAATTAAAACATACCTTGTATCAAAATAATTAATACTAGAACTAATTTGATTTGTTATAATATAATATTTATTGTGATTATGTATTATTATTGTGTCTTTTTAGTGAGTTCTTTCAATTTTAAGAGTGCTGAAAATTTAAAATGACCAGATTTTCTATACTCAGAATCATAAATAAAAGTGTAATACATTTATAAAAGTCTGATTCTTCAATTAGAATAACTTGTCGTCCCCTTTTGTTAAAGTATTTTGACAAAAAAGTGATTCTTGTTTTTAAAGGGTACATAATAATTACTTCTAAATCTTATTATTGTGTCTTTTTTTAAATTAGTTCCTCATTTCCCTCATATTACTTCTTCATTTTTATGTGTCAAAAAGTTAAGAATTTCCCTATTCTAAACCCAAAATCTAAAAACAAGTTACAATATTCTTTACAATAAGGTTGCATTTGTTAACAACTCAATAGTTAACACGAAATAACAATAAAAAAATTCTTCAAAACATTTATTAATCTTACTAATGAATTTTTAAAATCAAAAGTTGTATCTGTTAAAATTATTTCATGCTGGACAGTTAACTAAGATTAACATAAAGTGTATTGTTCATTGTTAGTTAATGTAATTTAATGCACTTACTAATGTTAACTAATGGGACCTTATAGTAAAGTGTTACAATACTTTATAATAAACGTATCTTGTTCTGTCTGCAACCTTGAGCTTGGGAAAGGTGCTTTGAAAATAAAACATTATTATTATTCATCATCATACCTGCTCTGCTCGTTTGGCCTCGGTCTCTCTGGTGAGGTACGTCCCCTCCAGCACCGAACCCACGATGGTCAGACCTTTGCCTGCTTTCAGCTGCGTGGTGAAGGACAGAAGACGAGGGTGTTTCACTGAGAGCTCAGAGTCCAGATTGAGCAGCACCAGCAGCTGAGGTCTGGAGAAAATCAGGAGAACATCAGGAATGGAGTAAATCAGGGGCGGATACTCCATCATACAGGGTTTCATGAGCTATATTACAACTTATTTCTGCTTATACTTCACTCTGAGCCTGCTTATATAATTACCTGTCCATGGCTACAACTTTTCATAGTACAACGCATATGATATGTGCTGTTGATCATGTGTTTTAATGCATTATTTAAAGGGTTAGTTCACCCAAAAATGAAAATTCTGTCATTAATTACTCACCCTCATGTCGTTTCACACCAGTAAGACCTTCGTTCATCTTCATCTTTTAAAAAATTACGATATTTTTGATAAAATCCGATGGTTCAGTGAGGCCTCCATTGCCAGCAAGATGATTAACACTTTCAAATGCCCAGAAAGCTACTAAAGACGTATTTAAAACAGTTCATGTGACTACAGTGATTCAACTTTAATGTTATGAAGCGACGAGAATACTTTTTGTGCGCCAAAAAAACTAAATAACGGGCGATTTTAAAACACTGCTTCATGAAGCTTTTGTTTCGAATCAGGGATTTGGAGCACCAAAGTCACGTGATTTCAGTAAATGAGGCTTTTGTAAATCGAAATTTCAATGGTTCACCACTGGGGGGCGTGACTTTGGCAGTTTGAGACACGCTACGAACCACTGATTTGAATCAAAAGATTCGTAAAGCTTTGAAGCTTCATGAAGCAGTGTTTTGAAATCACCCATCACTAGATATTGTTGAATAACGTCATAATTTAGTTTTTTTGGCGCACAAAAAGTATTCTCATCGCTTCATAACATTAAAGTTGAATCACTGTAGCCACAGGACTGTTTTAAATACGTCTTTAGAAGCTTTCTGGGCATTGAAAGTGTTAATTATCTTGCTGGCAATGGAGGCTTCACTGAGCCATAGGATTTTATCAAAAATATCTTAATTTTTTGTTCTGAAGATGAACAAAGGTCTTACTGGTGTGGAACGACATGAGTGTGAGTAATTAATGACAGAAATGTAATTTTTGGGTGAACTAACCCTTTAAAGTGTAACAGTGTAAATAGTGTATTAGTGGATAACCCTGGTTACAATTATTAACAAGAATAACTGACTAAAAGGTGGACTGAATATATTATAATGCACTAAAAAAGAAAGGATTCTCCATTCTCAAATCAAACTGTGGAGGTTTTTCCAGCTCGGGATTAAAGGATTATGCAGAACTATCAGAGGTGTGACGCTTTCAGGTGAATGATGTCAGTCTGAGGCTAGAAGTCAAGAGCTCAGGATATCTGTCATTATCATTAATGATGATTTACTCTTTATTGAACCCCGCAAAACTAGTATAAATAAAATCCACTAAAATTAATTCCGACGGGGGTTATTCTAGAGCAGCTGGGAAGTCGTGAGCAATGTTTCATTGAGATATTATTATAGGTTTTATTATAGTTAATAGTCTGATATTATATTTTGCATTTTTATCTTAATTTTTGTTAAAGTTTTAGTAACTTTGCTGTATATTTTTGACATTTTTTTAATATCTCTCTATAGTTTTTATTCTATTTATTTCTATTTATTTAGGTCATCAAGTTGAACTAATAACCCCGGCCATGAGACGCGATGGACAGACTCTCATCATGTCTTTCAAAGAAACTAAAGAGGCTTAGACACGGGAAAAACACAGAAGAGCGGTAACAGAGATTGTCTGCCGGCTCACAGATGTCAAAGAGTAAAATACAGATCCATTTCTCCTGCCGTAGATTACACGAGGAATGAACAGGTTTGACCTGATTCCTGAAAGACGCCTGAAGTTTCATCGCATCTCATTGTATGCAGGTTATTTAATCCATGAAAGATTACTGAGAGCTCTGGGAAAAATCCAATACTGATTCCCTCCGGATTATGACACTGAAGTACAGGGTGAAGGATAGAAAGAAAGCTGGAATAGAAATGTGTTGACTCCTAGATATTTTGCTTTATACTTGCATTTAATTCACTGAATTTTCCAAAACACAATAACCTTTAATACATTTTATATAATGCATATGAATAAAATTTGTAATTTAATACATATGAATAAAAACACTCTGATAAAGCACTACTGTTCAGAGGTTAGAAATACGATTTTTTATTTAAAAGTTAAAGATTTTTACTTTTATGCTCACCAAGGCTGCATTTATTATCTATTATTTTCTATTTGAATATATTGTAAAATGTAATTTATATCCAGTGATCAAAGCTGAATTTTCAGCATCATTACTCCAGTCTTCAGTGTCACATGATCCTTCAGAAATCATTCTAATATGATGATTTGCAGCTCAAGAAATATTTATGATTATTATGAATGTTAAAAACAGTTGTGCTGCTTCAGATTTTTGTTTTCAAAAGCCCTTGATAAATATAAAAGTTCAACAGAACAGCATTTATTTGAAACAGAAATCTTTTGTAACATTATAAATGTCTTTACCGTCACTTTTGATCAATTTAATGCATCTTTGCTGAATAAAAGTATTAAAGTTCTGTAAAAAATCCCAAACTTTTGAACAGTATGATTTTAGACATGCAGCCCAGGTGAGGATTTATTGGTTTATGTAAAAGTGCTTGCGTATTGATCCTCACCTCCAGTTTTTGGTGTGTGGCGGAGCCTCCTCCAACCGAATGAGAGCGAAGCGGGCCGCATTGAGGGACAGACCGCGGATCCCGTCGCCCCACTCCTTCTCGGCCCTGAACATAGACGTAAAAAATCACTGTGAGGGAGTTTTAACTTCCAATGACTCACCGCAGACAATCACTCAGTCAAATTCATCTGTAATCAGCTTAACTGTAATGCGCTTCTGCAGCTCTTACCCGCGGTATTCGATGTATTTGTAGATGCATCCGGCGATGAGCATGGCCACCAGAGCGTAGTACCAGGAGGATATGAACATCAGAGCCAGACACAAACTCATCCCGAGAAACGAAAGAGCCCTGATGAATCAGAACATTTCAAATAAATCAATAATAATACAAAATAAATCACCTAGATGGCAAAAATATTAAATGAAAGCAAATGGAGACATCACTGTGCCACTAACTTTACCAAAAACATACGCAAAAATAGCAATATTTAAAAAACAAAATGCATTTTAACAAACAATTAAGACTAATGTTACTCTTTCTTCTAGGAAATATACCCCAGTAAACTTAAGAGTTTCAGAAGAGATCTCAACAATGTCAGATATCGTCTCATTTGGGTCTATTTTAATTTCTCCAGAGGAATTTTAGGAGAAACATGGTTGAAATGAAATAACCTGAGAATCATGTTTCCTAAAGTATAAAATAGCAACATCTGAGCAATGAACTTGTTCCTCAATGCAATATATATAATCCTTCAGTATGTGCAAAGTCATTGTACTTCAGTTCAGTGCATTTAAAGCATTTACACCAAATTAAAATGAGTTTTGATTGCATATTGATTTAAGAGAAACTTAGTGTTGTCCTTGACATTATCCATCAGGAATTGATTTGTGAAAAAAATCCAAAAAGTACTTATAAACAGTAAAATAAAAGTATATATACATACAACTGTTCAAAAGGTTGGGGTCAGTAAGATTTTTTAAAGAAATTAATATTTTTATTCAGCAAGGATGCATTAAATTGATCAAAAGTGACAGTAAAGACATTTTTAATGTTACAAAATATTCTATTTCAAATAAATGCTGTTCTTTTGAACATTCTATTCATCAAAAAATCCTGAAAACAAAAATATGTCACGGTTTCCACAAAAATATGCAGTGTTTTCAACACTGATAATAATCAGAAATGTTTCTTGAGCAGCAAATCATCATATTAGAATGATTTCTGAAGGATCATGTGACACTGAAGACTGGAGTAATGATGCTGAAAATACAGCTTTGATCACAGAAATAAATTATATTTTACAATATATTCACATAGAAAACAGCTATTTTAAATTGTAATAATATTTCAAATTTTTTACGGTAGTTTTGATCAAATAAATGCAGCCTTGATGAGCATATAAGAGACTTCCTTCAGAAATATTACAAATCATACCGACCCCAAACTCAGATGTGATTTCAGACTGAAGGCTCTCACCAGTGGTAGAATTTGAAGCGCGGTCTCCAGTTGGGCGTCCTCAGCAGCGTCTGGAGGGCACAGGCCAGATTGACGAACAGATAACACATGAGAAAGAACCTGACGGGAGAGACACAGTCAAACACACTGTCTGTCACCACAGTGAAGGAGAAGTGACATCAGACGTGAGACTTACATTGACAGGATGGGAGCCACAGCGTCAAGAGAAGCGATGAGAATCCCACTCTCACAGATCAGAGCCGTCAGAAGAAGAGCCCACGTCGGCTCTCCGTTGGCTTTGCCATGACCAAACACCTGAGAGATGATCACATGATGAGCTGTACATGTGTGTCGAATAACATGTGGTGAATGATTCAAAAGATGAAGCATTTGAAATGCCACAAAAAACATAGTTCAACAGATATTGTTACTAAAATAAACCGTGGTGATCTGGTATTAACCAGCATTGTCATCAACACAAAGCTTCATACACCGTTTGAAGGAAATACCATTTTAATTCACATATTCATAATGAATTTATCATTTTTATTTATGATTTTATAATAGAAACAATAATTGAAGTAACACTGGTATTTAGATTTTTTAAATAAAAGTTTATAAAATGCTCCTGTTTCTGATTCAAAATTCAATGGTAAAAACAGTTTTGTTATCATTACATAAAACTAAAACTATTAAAAATCAATTTCATTCATTGAAATAAAACTAAAATAAAATATAAATATTAGATGAAAACAACTAACCAAAATAAAAAAAGTTTAAGATGAAGTATAAAATTACTAAAACTAAAACATAAATAATTAAAGCTAAATAGAAATAAAAACAAAAAGTAATATAAATGACAAAAGCACAACAAAATGAAAATTTTAAAATAAAAGCTAATTCCAAATATTAATAAATTCTGTAATACTACATAAATAATTCTAAAATAACACTGGTTAGAGTTGGTAAATTCAATTAATTCCTGTGTCTCGATTAATGAGCTCAAAAACTGAGTTATTAAAGGGATATTAAAGGGAATTTTGTCATCATTTACCCTCAAGTTGTTCCAAACCTGTATGAATATCTTTCTTCTGTTGAACACAAAAGAAGTTGACATTATCGACTGACAGAAGGAATAAACTCAGGTTAGGAACAGGTTTTGAGTAAGTGATGATGAAATTTTCATTTTTGGGTGAACTATCATTTTAAGTATGAAATATGAATAGCTATTATTGAGCTGCGACACTTTGAATCTGACATGTTCGTAGTGCAGATCATACCTCGAGGAAGGGCACTATGCCATCTCGAGCGATGGCCTGCAGCAGTCGGGGGGCGCCAGTGAGACTCTGAAGCCCCGCCCCACAGCAGGAGAAGAAAGAGCCAATCACGATCACCCAGGGGGAGGGCCAGGACAGCGTGCCAATCACCAAATTCCCTTTCACAGAGTCTCCAAACCTAATGAACAGGATTGATATTATATGTTAACATCTATTATATTAAACATTTTGTGCATATGTTTAGTTATATTTTGTACATTATACATACATATTTATCCATTTATACATACATTCATGTTTTTTTACTATGAATCTTGGGAGGAAACAACTACAGCCTATCTTTGGCCAGCCTTTGCATATCTACGATGCCCTAAAATACTGTCTAGGTAGGGAACACACTAGGTTTTGGAATTTTCCTGTGATATAATCACAACACAAGACGACTCTTGGGATATTTCACATAAAGAGTTCTTTGACTTCTCATAAACAGGCGTTGCACAGAAACCGACCGTTATTTAAAGTAGATTTCCTGTATGTTTATTCAGGAAAATGAGGATTATGAGAGGAAAACGAGAGAAAGCACTCACTTGTCTCGGAGCACCACACCGTCGATGCAGGCGCCAAACAACACGACGCAGGACAGATCTGAGTTACACCGTTAAGAAAACGATCCTCCCAGAGGAAGAGAGACGGACAAACAGAATCTCACGTTACACTTTCTCTCATTGAGACACGATACTAATGATTCGGTGATTTAGTGCAGTGTGATTCTGAAAGGAACTTTACACCCTTAAAAATAAAGGTTCCAAAAGAGGATTTTAAAACCTTTTACTTTACAGTTCTTTAAAGAACCAGCGTGAAGAACATTTTTAGAACCTTCTTCCACTATAAAGAACCTTTTGTCCAATGGAAGGTTTCAATGGTTCTTCGTGGAACCATCAATGTCAATAAATAGCCTTTATTTTTAAGAGTGTAGGAAGGAAAGGGAAGGTTTTTTAAGGGAAGTAAGGATACAGATGATGGTGGTGGTTGCGATGGCGAGGATGGTTCCGATGGGAATGGACCTCTGAGCGTCTCTCAGATCCCCGGATCGGTTGGATCCAGCCATGATTCCTGCACAACAGAGGAGGTGTGGGTTTTTATCAAATCAAGCCAAAATAAAATGATAAAGTTATAAGTTATAAAGAAAAATGTTAAAGTACTTGTGAATGTAATTGAACTGAGCGATAAATGACAAAAATTCATGTTTTCTCTGATTCAATATTCAATAGCAAAGAGACAACGTTGATTTGTTAACAAAAACTAAACCTAAAAGTTTTCAAAGTAAAACAGAATATAAAATAGAATATAAATAGATGAATTTTTTTTTTAGAAATGTTGAACTGAGATAAAATTTTATAAAAGGTTTAAGTTGAAATGAAGAAAAATAAAACTATTTAAAAAAAAATAATAATAAAAATGACTAAAGCAAATAACAAAATTACTAAATCCAAAAATTAAAATATAAAAATAATGGCTGATTTAAAAATGTTACCTCAAATATTATAATAATATATATAAAAAAATACATTTCTGGTTCAAATTGTTCATTCAATGAAACAACACTATTTTCAAAAATGTTCACTTTTCATACATTACAATTTTTTTGTAAAATTATAAAGATATTTATTGCTTTTTTGTATTGCTATATATACAGTACACATATAAACAACATTTAGCTTTATTATTATAAGTAGATTTTTCTGTATTTTGTATTGAACATTTTAAATCGAACTGCTTTGGTAAAATGTTCGGTTTTCTTACTCAAATAAGTACTGAGTAATATTAATTAACTACAAGTACTTACTATAGAGTTCCGGTTAGGGTTACTTTCCTGTAATTATGCATAATTAAATGTAATTACTATAGTAAATACATGTAGTAACGAGTAACTATCACCTTAAAATAAAGTGTTACTAAATGTTCCTCTGAAAACACAATAAAATCAACATTTAAAGCCATTTCAGAGCAGATACATAACTATTAAGATATATATGTATTATATCACCCAACTCTAATGTTCAAGGCAAACACGAGGGTCTTTTCCAAAAGCTCAATCTATGTTATTGCACTGAGTTCATGTCCTGATACTGCAGCGCTGCGTGAAACGCTATCGCTCTGTTTACAGAGAGTTCACATGCGCTCCTGCTGAGCTCAATGTGAATCTGAGAGCACTAGATAAGACAGATCATGACCAGATCAGACCAGTCTAATTACATCAGGAAATACGAAAGAAAGAAGCTATGAACGTAACAGTGATGTAAAGAGCATGAATGTTTTCGTACCCGTGACCGAGGGGAAGTAGATTCCCACCAGCAGTGTGAAGAAGGTGGTGATGTCATTGACTACATACGGCATGTACTGGTCCTGAGAGGAAGCGGTCGCCGGCACCGACGGCAGGGCTTTCTCCACCATCATAGCAGCGGGGCCGTAGCTTCCCCACATGTTCTCTGTTCAAATACAAGAAAATCAGCACTAAAGGTCAAAATTTATGTCTCATTCAGACATGAAATGTCTCATATAATTTTCCATAAGTGACCTTTTTCTTTGCCCACTACATTAAGATCAACATTAAGACTATAAAACACGAGCGCTGTGCTAGTTTGATTAAATTATGAGGACAAATTGACTCACTTCACATGGAACAAGCCATAAAAAAAATCACTTGAATGTACTGGACTGACCTACTTACACAAAACTCCAGGCCAGACACTGTAATGCTGCATGAAAACAATTATTTCTGCTCACTTTGACATCAGTGTCGAGATATTAATGTCAGGCCTGGCCTGTTAAATCCAGCAGAATCCAGTCTGGAGCAGCAGACATCATCAATGACATTCAGAAGGACCTCAGCGGCTTCATGATCAATAACCCCATCTATTCTGGCGGGCTTTAGATGAATACACCAGCGTATGGCAGTGATCAGAGGAGATATTACAAACACACACAGAGTTACTACTCTTGAACTCTTGCCACGTTCTGTCACTAGAGATCGTTGGAGCCAGAGGTCAATTTAATACTCTAACGCAGGGGTTTTCAATGTGTAAAAATGGTCAAAATGATTTTTCGAAGATGTAAATAAAACATATGTATAGATGTTAATAATGATGTATGTTAAACAGG
This sequence comes from Anabarilius grahami, assembly GCA_003731715.1. Lineage (NCBI taxonomy): Eukaryota > Metazoa > Chordata > Actinopteri > Cypriniformes > Xenocyprididae > Anabarilius > Anabarilius grahami. The sequence goes on along the minus strand of RJVU01058442.1, from coordinate 79,137 downwards.
GAAAAACTATTTCAGTCTTTCTACTTTAAAAAAAAAAATCACATAATTACAAAAAAAAATAATAATTTGTGAAACTTACTAGCAATTTCTGAGTGAAAAATGTTTCAAAGTAAATATTTGACCAATTTATTTCATTGTAGGTGAAATAAATTGGAGAGGGGTTTTTTTACATAAAAAAAACATTTTTATGGCTTTCAAAGTTAATATGTACACTTAAGATATTAATAAAATTTTATTTTTCCCACATTGACTAAATGTAATAATATTTCAATCTGCTTTTGAAAAACTGGTCAGAAATAATGACATTAATTGCAGTAAGTTTTNTCATATTGGCCCATTCGCGAGCCGAGCTAGAACGCCACAGATCCGTGCTCCTCAGCCATCTGCAATGCCTGGGACTCAGGGTCAATTTTGCCAAGAGCTCACTGCTCCCCAGCCAGCGAATTTCGTTTCTGGGGGCAGTTTTCGACTCAGTCCGCATGACGGCAGTAGTCTCGCCAGAGCGCGCTCTGACAATCCAACAGCTCACGGCTTCCCCATACGCAGTACTCGTTCCGTATCTCAGGGAACCGAGGTTACGTCAGTAACCGAGTACGTTCTAAAATAATAAAAAAAATTGGATTTAATTTTTTGACAATTATTATTTAATTTCTTTTTGTCTTTCGCATTTAACATCTTTTTCAGACAAACATATATTTTTATATATGAAAATATATAATATTGGGGGTGTTTAGCATCAAAAAGTTTGAAACCCCTGCTCTAACACACATGCCACACACGTCTGAATAAGTTAATAATCATTTAGACACTTTTTCTAAAGCAACTAACAGTAAAAGCAAGCTGAGGTTAAAATGAACACAAAACGGCACATGCAACTTCCGTAATGTGACTTATTTCCAAGTGCATATTCAAGACTGCAATAACAAAAACGTATTTTTTCTTGGAATAACTGATGAATCTTGCACAACAAGATCAGGAACATATATTTACTGTACAAGAAAGTAGAGAAGGACCATTTTGACTTCATTTACTCAAACCCATCCTTCTTGAATGTTCAAAGCAAAAGTGGTCATCTCACCTGAAATGACTCCGCTGGTGAGGCCGGGAATGCCCTGGATCTCTGTGACGTTATTGAGGATGAAGTATTCATGGCAGCTGGCGTTGAGCTCCGGCCCTTGACAGAAGAGAGACCAAAGCTTCGTGGTCACGGTCACGTTGTCTATTATTTCAGTCTTCATGCACTTGTCAAAGCCGTGGTTCTGCAGGGTGCGGTTGCCCAACAAACAGACCCTGGAGAGGACAAAAGAGCGTTTAAAACATGAGTTGCAAATTTAAATCAGAGTTTATTGTCAGGAGGGTTGTGGTGATTGAGAAAGCCTGTGAAGCAAACACTGCTGCGGATGACTGTGGTTCAACAAGACGCACTGAGAGCTGCCCAATGCTGCTACAAACTATAAAGAAGCTCTGTTTAGTTTAAATAGGCAATGCTGTAAAACATACAGTACATGAGGCTCCAGCATTCTGAAGCAATAGAGTTGGGTTATGGAAGAAAAAATAAATTTTTCTCCACAGAGAAATCTTCAGATTTTCAAATCCTTTTTATCCACATCGAAGTGCACTGAAATAAATGTGTATTGCATTGCATTGCATTGCATAAAATAAAATAAAATGAAATATGTATTTCTTTTTTAGGCAAGTGGCTGCACACAATAATATAAATTGTTTTTTAGTAGATTCAACTAAATTATTTTGTATACAGTTTCCTCCTTGAAAATTACTAATATAAACTTATAAATGTATACAAATATACATTTTAAAAATTAATAAATGTTTACATTTCATATACTTTTAGTATACAGAATTTATTCAAAGCTTATCTAAATTTAGTAAACTCAGAAAATAATTTATGCACAATAACAACATGCAAATATAACTGGAAATTATGGAAATAAACTCTTCTAAACTTTCCCTTTACTCAGAAAATAACAAGAAATTCACTGTCCAGATGGTTATTCGTGTGTTTTTCAAATTTAAGTAAATGAAACAAAATTTAATTGTTACAGAATGTTCAAGAATTGTGTTGCTTTAACTCATTTTAGATAAGAAAAAGCTGCATTTTTTTTTTTTTTTTTGAGTGTTTATAATGAGCTGGTTGGTTTGGGTTAAAGCTTAAAACTCTTTACTGAAGATTAAGGCTGCTGAATAAGTGACTCCTGTTGCATACTATATACTTACGGGAAAACCGGAGGTTCAAAGATGGTTTTGATGACGCCAGCATAGATAGCCAGGATGGACAGCACCACACAGGCTAGGAAAACCAGAGCAAGCTTGTTGACGTACTTCACACCGACGAACACCACCACCGACATGAGCGTCAGACAGCACGTGCCGTACACACGCATGTTATTCAGCATGGCCTCGGCCTCCAGCGCCTTCTCCTCCGCCTTAAAGATGGCAGCGCTGGGCACGATGTAGGTCTGTGGCACAACACAGAATGAAGATGGTCGTTTTATATTATAGAAGAAAATAAAGAGGAAATAATGGGGAAAGAATGGGAAAGGGATTAGTAAATGTCACGGACCCCCATCCTAAAACTTAAAAGGCAGCTATATATTCTCATGAATACCCAACTAACAAAAATTTGTTCTAAGAACGTTTTGGTAAGTTTCCCATTAAGTTACATTCACAACAACCAGTGATTTAAATGTTTTAAAATGTTTCTTTAAGTAAACATTCCATTTGATCATTTTGCAATCATTATGGGAACATGAAGTAACATTTAAAACATTACATTAATGTCCAATTAAAACAACATTCCATGAACGATATATAGATAATGTTTTTGTACTAACGTTTTGAGAACATTATTGAAGACCAGATAACTTTGAACAAACATTCTATTAACGTTACTGGAACAATGTTTGTTCATAACTTCTGCTAACTGGATAAAGACCCAATTCATAGGGGTGTGACGAGATCTTGTGCCACGAGATTTCTCGTCGAGGTAAAAAGCAGTCTTGCGATGTTGCCGTGATGAAGTGTGACGGTGAAATTAGGATAGAATATGCCACCGCTACGTTTACATTACGCCTCCACTATCGTTTTGCTTTTTATAGAAATAAAAACCATTTTATTCAGTTGGATAATGGTCTCCTCAATCCCATCCAGCTCATCCAACACGAGCAGCAGAGTTGTATGTCGAGTTCACTGATCATGTGACGAAAGTAAGTGACGAGATGACTGATGAGACCATGGCGGAGGATTCGTTGCACAACAGAGCCTAAGCTTTATTCAAATCCTAAAAATGTTATTAATTTTTATTTATACTGTTTTTTTTCTATGATCAATTTGTGGAAAGGAGTTCAGTTAAGAGGTCAAAAGTTGTAGAAGCTCATAATTCATGTACAGAAGCCAGTCAGTTGAGTTTTACAGTGCTTGAGTATTGTTGTCTTTTACAGCATATGATAATTCACACTCAGAAAGCAGAACTGAAATGACATTCATTACAAAATGATTAGTTAACACATTTCAAATGCACCTGCTGACTGTTTTTCTAGTCATGCATTTCATCATTAAGGATTTCTTAAAAATACTGTGTAAAAATCTCGTCTCGTGACCCCTACCAATTCATTCTGTGAAAAATGTAAATATTCTAAATATTTACTTTAACTTTATTTTTGCAAAATAAACACTTTCATACTCACAAATATAGTCTAACGGCTAAAAACACATTAAAAAAACCCAAAATATTCACAATGTTGCTTATTGTTATATAAAAACATATATATAAACATGGCATAATTCCTCAATTTAAAGTCTAAAGTTATTCTTAGACGATCCTTACGTCCTTAGTGGCTATAATTACCAGTTTCTACAATCTCCGCTCTCTGGATTTTCTGGACCTAATCTGACCTTTAACTGAACACACAACACTCACCAGGAAGATCTCGATGGTTCCGAGGATGTACATGGCCCCGGCGAACGTGGTGCCCAGATAGAAACACAGTCCCACAGCACCTCCAAACTCAGGGCCCAGAGATCGTGAGATCATGTAGTAAGAGCCTCCAGCTGGGTAAAAACATCATCAAACATTATTAAATGTGACACCGGACGACACGCCCTCGAGGGCAGACAGGATGACATTCATTCAGCAGTGCACTTCTACTGGAAACCATTGGTACAATTACAATAAACACCATAATCAACCATGCTGCTTGGGTCTTTGAGGTTTAAATGTCATTTCCTTTTTAAATACATGTTGATAATAAAATACTGTAATACCTGGAACAACACCGTTTGTAGCAATGGCACTCATTGATATGGCTGTCAACATTGTCTGGAAAAACAAAGGTTCACAATACAATTATTAGTTCAAGTAAATACATTCAAAGAAACTAAATCAATAAAGATAACAATAATGTTCTCCTTTTCTTTTTCCAGGAACATTTAGTTCTGTTAGAGGTCATCTGCATCTGGGCGTTATGCAATACGGCCCTTGTGTTTGAGTGTCCTTGGGCTGAACGTCCACACTAAATCCCTGCATCTCGCTCTATACTCTGAAAAGCCACTGGACTAAAGCCAATTAGTGTCCATGAACCTCCAGCAGGCTTAGCGTTTGAAATAAAGCGGTTTGAATGAAGGAGATTGAGTGATCTTTACTAGCCAAATACGGACACAAAGAGCTGCCATTACTCCTGCCATTTTATCAACACACACTTGAATGCTGTTTCTGATTATGCTCAGATTAATAAATGCATTTTAATATGTTACATTTATACTCTGATTATGTAAGATATGAGGGGATTTTTAATATATGATGTATAGGTGCCCTTAAATTTAACATGAAATGTATCGTTGCACATTGTAATCATTCATCCATGCAATAACTTGCTTAACTTCTTATAAAACTTTTTCAACATTTGTCTTATAGAAAAACTTTTAACCATTCAATCAATTCCTGATTGATGCTATCAAGTCTTGTCCTGCACTTTTCATCCCTGTTTTACTCAAAAATGAGGCACATTAAGGAAGAAAAACAAGTTGTGAGCAATGCATTGATATTGATTTAACTTTTCTAAGTGAGGAAGTAAATATGTGATTNACGCTTTTATCCAAAGCGACTTACATTGCATTATACTATACATTTGTATCTGAGTATGTGCAATCCCTGGGATCGAACCCATGACCTTGGCATTGCTAGTGCCATGCTCTAACCACTGAGCTACAGGAAAGCTACAGGAAACATTTGTCTTATAAAAAACTTTTAACCATCCAATCAATTCCTGATTGATGCTATCAAGTCTTGTCCTGCACTTTTCATCCCTGTTTTACTCAAAAATGAGGCACATTAAGGAAGAAAAACAAGTTGCGAGCAATGCATTGATATTGATTTAACTTTTCTAAGTGAGGAAGTAAATATGTGATTCCAACATGAGGTTCAACGTCTCTGAACCATTTATCTCTAATAAACATCATTTAAAGTGTCAGGTCTTGATGGTTCCTGTAAGAGCGCTATGATGAAAGAGTGAAACACAATCACCGGAAACGTATAATGACACTAGTAAGTAAAGCTTGAGGTGAATTAGACGCTTGATCTCATTGTCTGATGTGGTTTATAAATAAGCTTTGGTGTTAAAGACTTCTGAGCACAGGATATTATACACGTGTGAGTTCAGACGAAAGAGGAAGGAGGCTAAACTTAACCGGTAGGATCAACGGACTGAACTGATCGACACGCACATATATGTGATTCCAGTATGACATTGTAAAATATTATGATTGCACAGCCTTCTAAGGCAGCATCCTAACTCAAATGAGTGTCTTATCTGGGACACACTATCTAGGGAGCAAAATCAGATAGCAAAAGATAACTGAATGCTTCCTCAGTCACTGTCTACAGTGGAAATAACTAAATCAGGGGGACTTACACATGAGCAGCACATGGACACAATGATAAAGGACTCCAAGATTCCTGCCGTTCCCACGATCCATGTCATTCGCAGGAAGAGAATCACTCCCAGGATATTCTGCAGGCAGGGCAGGTAGACGCCGATAAACGTCCCCATCTGTGGACTCTGGACAGAAAGACGACACAAAAAAGACGGCATGAGAAACTTTACAATAAATGCATGCTGAAAATGCTTTCCTGTAGCTCAGTGGTTAGAGCGTGGCATTAGCAATGCCAAGGTCATGGGTTCGATCCCAGGGATTGCACATACTCAGATACAAATGTATAGTATAATGCAATGTAAGTCGCTTTGGATAAAAGCGTCTGCCAAATGCATAAATGTAAATGTAAAATGATTGTGCATGCATGCAATAATCCGGCTAAAAATATTGAGCTTGGAATATAAAAAGCCGGAAAGGTTTTTACACTCTAATGCAACAAACTACTTTTTATTCTTTAGTTCTAAAAACACACACATGTAGTGACAGACATATTTTAGTATCATTGATATACTATAGTTTTTATTAATATTTTGAATTAGTTTTATTTTTTATATTTTTGTTTTCATTTTAATTTTCCTTAAAGTTTTAGTAATTTTGTTTAATTTGATCAGTTTTTGTTTTTTTACATAATAATATTTCTGTACAGATTTTATTTCAGTTTTAGTACTTCAAGTTAAACTAAATAAATGTTTATTTCAAGTAACAAAAATGCTTTGATGCTTTATAGAACCAAGAAATCAAAACATGGATCTGAAGAACCTGTAACGAAACATCAAAAACATTAAAAAAACGATATTTTTAATCTCCAAATAACCATATCCTAGTCAGCAAAAAATGGTTCTTTATAAAAGGGATTTCTGCTTTAAGAACAAAAGAGAAATTTGCATTAACATTTTGGATCATATTTAATTCTGCAACAAACTTAAACGAGGGAAACATCAACCACAATATGAAATGCAAACCAGATTTAGATATCATCCATAAGTGCTGTGCATCTAAATGGACATTATATGTTTCAATAGAAGCTTTTAACTGTAAAAGAGGCATAATCCACGTTATCCATTCAGATCGTAAATCATCCAATACTGAGATTCACACTCCAGTGGCTGAGATTCAGTGTTTCCTCCCAAATCAAGCTTCAGTCTTGATACAAAAGAAATTATCACTTTTTGCATGGCGATAAAATCTCAAATCCATATACTAATAAACATACCGCAGTGAGATGAACGCTCTCGACACTGTTCCCACTGGAGTCAAATACACTATATGGATGAACTTTAGTAATTAACTCTAGAATCAAATGAAAACTCAAGAGGTTCCTAGATGTTTCCTTGTGCAGCGACCAAAGTTTCACTTCTTCCTAAGATGACCTGAGCAGTTTCACGCAGTCCGAGCATCTGAAGCCAGCCGTCTCAGGACTAATAAGAGCGCGTCGCCTTCGCCCCGTGGCCCGTTCACCAATCACAGATGCCCAGAGACGAGGAGACTGGCTGGGGACGGTGGTTTTGTGGGTATTGCCTGGCCATTGCTTAAACATTTTTACTTACTGGCAGCAATAACCACGAGAACTCAAAATGCCCTCTAGGCTTGAAATGGAAAACAAAGAAAATAGTTGCATTTGTGCATGTATTAATAAATCTTTGCATAAGGCTGAAGATTGATCATAGATGTCATAATATTTTTTCAAGTGAATAAAAATGAGGCTGAGAGAGAGAGAGAAAACAGTGTTCTGTACTGTCAGGGCATTTCAACCCAAGTTTTCTGGAGTTAAATAAAACATGGCATCTATTCAGACTAAAATGTATTGCCTTTCCTGACTGGTCATGAAAATAAAGGGATTTCACTGTGATGCCATACACTAAAAAACAGTGTAGGATTTACTTAAAGGGATAAGTTCACTTCAGAATTAAAATTTCCTGATAATTTATTCACCCCCATGTCATCCAAGATGTTCATGTCTTTCTTTCTTCAGTCAAAAATAAATGAAGGTTTTTGAGGAAAACATCCCAGGATTTTTCTCCATATAATGGACTTCACTGGGGTTCAACGGGTTGACGGTCCAAACGTCAGTTTCAGTGCAGCTTCAAAGAGCTCTACACGATCCCAGACGAGGAATATCCAGAGAAACCATCAGCCATTTTCTAAAAACAAATTCAATTCTACACTTTTTAACCACAAATGCTCGTCTTGCAATGCTCTGTGATGCTCCACGCATTACGTAATCATGTTGGAAAGGTCACGCGTGACGTAGGAGGAAGTAGTAGGGCGAAATTTTTTTTCTGTTAAAGGTCAGCTGCATTTGCATCATTTTCTCCTCCAACTTCAAATCGTTGTTTTACCTTTTTTTTTGGTAAAAGCCGTTTGACTTAGTCTTTGCACGTTCGCTTTGTAAACACTGGATCGGTACTTTCTCCTACGTCACACGTGACCTTTCCATCGTGATTATGTAATGCATGGAGCATCACAGAGCAGTGCAAGACGAGCATTTGTGGTTAAAAAGTATATAATTTTTAATTTTTTTAGAAAATGACAGATGACCGACTCTTATTCCTCGTCTGGGATCATGTAGAGCTCTTGGAAGCTGCACTGAAACTGACATTTGGACCTTCACCCCGTTGAACCCCAGTGAAGTCCACTATATGGAGAAAAATCCTGGAATGTTTTCCTCAAAAACCTTAATTTCTTTTTGACTGAAGAAAAAAAGAAAGACATAAACATCTTGGATGACGTGGGGGTGAGTGAATTATCAGGAAATTTGAATTCTGAAGTGAACTAATCCTTTAATAAAACAATTTTAACTCATCTGATAGTAAATTTCACAAATAATTAGAAAGAAATGACAAGTAACACAATGAATTAAATGTTTTTTTGTTTTTTGTTTTACAGTGTAGAAGAACCATTTTCGGTTTCACAAAGAACCTTTTCAGAAAACATTTATTAAAAGAACCATTTTTTAGTGTGAAGAACATTTTAAAAATCTTTTCCACTATAAAGAACCTTTCCGGTTCCGTGGACGTTCATGGAACCATCGATGCCAATAAAGAACCTTTATATTTAAGAGAGTGGAACAACGGAACTTTGAGAACTTCAGGTCATTTCCGACTAGCTTCTGTAATCAGACATTCCAAACAATCTGACCTGTATTAATTTCCTGTCGCATTTTCAACAAAGGCTGAAAGAATGTTGAGAATGTGTGTCTGATTTGTTTTAGATTACAGGACACAGACTTCAAACATCCTTCTGAAAGCTCTGCTTCTTTCATTCTGGTAACTTCATGTCTACAGATAAAATCTTTATGATGTTTTGGGTATTTGATAAAAGTGTAATGTTCTCAGTATGTTACCTTGACTGTTTTCTTCTTGGCACCTTCATCCTCATCGGCCTCCTCATGCTCTCTGACGCCCTGCGTGAGGTTTGTGTAGTTGGCCAGCTTGCTGAGCAGAGAAGACACCATGGGATTGCTGTCCATCTCCTCCTGAAAGTGTAAAGGTCATGTGTTTGATGGAGAACCACAGTATTCCAAACCGGCAAACACAAACAACTCCTTTCAAACCTCTACAATGTCTCAAACGGTAAAAATAAATGCAGAAACCAAAGTCAAAGGACGTAATAACAGCTTTGTCTGTCCGAAATCATAAAATTATACAAAAATAAACGTCATGACCCATGAATTACTTTATTTGTGATCATAAAATTGAAATGAGAATGTGGAAAACATAGGCTTGATGTCAAACATAGGCTTGAGAATAAACATGAAGTTTGTTCAGACTCACAAATAATCTCACAAAAAAAAAAAAATATCTGGGTCAAAATAAAAAGAAGGGACAATTTTACTTGTATGCCAGATTTTTGGCTATTAATATTTTTGTAATTATTACATTATTTAAGCTTGTTATTTATTTAAGCAATGCAAAAAATCCACATTATAGTATTGTTTATTGTACAAATAATAATATTAATATATCTATTAATATATATATAAGTACTTTAATTAGTATTAAAAATTAGAGATTGTAATGAGAATCAGCTTTGAGAAAAATTAAAATTTAAAAGCACAAAAGTAAAATGTCTAGATTGATTACTGATAAAAATGTGAGGATAAATATGCAAAATTGTTGCACGTGCAAAAATAAAAATAAAAATCATGGTCCTGAAATAATTATTCATCTTATTTTTTATACTGTTAATCAAAGAACATGCAGCAATGTTTAATCATATTGATATATAAACATTTAAAATGTTTAAAAATAGTTTAAAATAAAAGTTTAAAAGATAGTACCTCAAAAAGTGCCATGTTTTTCCCATCATACAGAGTTCCTTTATAATCATCTGTGTTATGGATGAACGGACTGCTTTCCCTTGGGGTTCCATCACCTGTATTAGACAGATAGATAGATGGATAGAAAGAAAGACAGATGGATAGAGCAACAGAACAGAGAGAAAATACATGATTACAGCTGATTGCCACTAAAACTCTGTTTGCTTCCAGAACTGAGAGGTGTTTATGGTCTGTTATCTTTTGGGTAAATTAGGAAAAACTAGACTTGACTTCCTATCCACTGCCGTAGGTCAGAAATAATGATTTTCCTATAATTAGAGCATGATGGTGATCAATATCCTCTCAGGGCTCTACGGTTCACCGGTCAAACTCTGACGTTCAGAGCAGACGATGGCATATGGTGTGCTGTCATGAAGAGCTTCAGTGAAACGCTTATAAATCCTGAAACGTATAGCTTAAAACATGCAATTACTTGGAAGTGGACGTTGCTCACCCACTGATCCGCTCGGGTTTGTGGTTATATATAGATGTTAAATTGCAGTGATTTTAAATAAACATCTGGACTGGGCTGGATTTATTTTCAGATTACATTGCTTTATTCATTTGCTCAGACCTATCATTTCAGTGCAGATTTAGAGAGGCACTGTTTTAAGAGTTTCTTAGCTTAAAATAGTATTTGCTTAAATAATAATAAAAAAAAAAACTTTTATTGCCCTTTTTTGCAGTGGTACAAGATGCTAAGTTAAATATGTTCAAACTGTTCAACTTTGTAAACAACAAAGTCCAATAGTATGTTTAATGGTAAACTTTAAAAAAAAAAAAAAAAGCTTTTGGAAACCTGCCGGGAACTACAAATGTGACCAGCTTGAAGATCCATCAAAATTTGTGTATGATTATGCAATAAAACCACAAGATGCTCTAATGTGGATGTGGACCATTTCTTACAGCTTGAAACAATAGTGCATTTGCAAACTGGTCTGAAACTAGTCCAGATCATTTGGTACACACATGTATGCTATATTTTTATAATTTCTGCATCCAAAGTATACTCAAAGTGATGCTAAATTCACAGCTCACACCGAATACACCTGAATACATGGATGCATCTGACAAACACTTCTTTTAAAAGCATCTTTAAGTGCATTCAAAATACAACCCAAATTCCAGAAATGGGACGTTTTTGAAATTTGAATAAAATGAAAACTAAAAGACTTTCAAATCACATGAGCCACTATTTTATTCACAATAGAACATAGATAGCATAAATGTTTAAACGTAGAAATTTTACACTTATCCACTAAATGAACTCATTTCAAATTTGTTGCCTGCTACAGGTCTCAAAAGGTCACAATCCACCGTGCCATCTACAGATGCCAACTAAAGCTCTATCATGCAAAAAGGAAGCCATATGTGAACAAGGTCCAGAAGCGCCGTCGTGCCCTGTGGGCCAAGGCTCATTTAATATGGACTGTTTCAAAGTGGAAAAGTGTTCTATGGTCAGACACATCCAAATTTAAAATTCTTGTTGGAAATCACGGACGCCGTGTCCTCCGGGCTAAAGAGGAGGGAGACCTTCCAGCATGTTATCAGTGTTCAGTTCAAAAGCCAGCATCTCTGATGGTATGGGGGTGCATAAGTGCATACGGTATGGGCAGCTTGCATGTTTTGGAAGGCACTATGAATGCTGAATGGTATATAAAGGTTTTAGAGCAACATATGCTCCCCTCCAGACGACGTCTATTTCAGGGAAGGCCTTGTGTATTTCAGCAAAACAATGCAAAACCACATACTGCAGCTATTACAACAGCATGGCTTCGACATAGAAGAGTCCGGGTGCTGAATTGGCCTGCCTGCAGTCCAGATCTTTCACCTATAGAGAAAAACACGTCAAAGACGACCACAAGCTCTTCAGCAGCTGGAAACCTATATCAGGCAAGAAAGGGACCAAATTTCAACACCAAAACTCCAGAAACTCATAACCTCGATGCCCAGATGCCTTCAAACTGTTTTGAAAAGAAGAGGAGATTCTATACCGTGGTAAACGTGCCTCTGTCCCAACTATTTTGAGACCTGTATGTTCTATTGTGAATAAAATATTGACTGATGTGATTTGAAAGTCTTTTAGTTTTCATTTTATTCAAACTTAAAAAATATCCCAACATTTCCGGAATTCTGGTTGTACAAATTTAATCAGTTCTACAGTACAAAACATCCTGGCTAAGATGGTTAGAGCATGACTGACGTGTTTAACTATGCATAGTATCAAAGCAACTGTAAAAGACACAAGCCCAAAAACAACAAATGAACAGCACCAAATCTCAAGAGATTGCATTGAGACACCTGATATCCCAAATACCACACAATTCAACAGAAACAAAAGATTCAAAGGGTTTTGCGTCACTCTTTATCCTTAGAACTATTTTAGGTAAATGGTCCACTTTAGACATTCTACTAACTACCAGTAACTTTGCAGCTATATCTCAACTGGCAGTCAATAAAGTATTAGTAGACTGTCTGATTAATATCTGCGAATACTGTATTTTGATACTCCTCAAAAGACATTCTACTGAAAATATCTTTTCAACTACATGTCATCCCACCCCAGGAACTAGGGACTTTGGGATGGTGTTCGGTGTGTTTCGACTGCTGGAACCAGGGTCTAAATGAAGTTCCAGGTAAAAATGTCCCCCTTCAGAAAGTCCTTGCTCACGAGGTAGTGCTTTTTCAAAGTTCAGGAACTTTCGGGGGTGGAGCTTGGGTGCTGAACATGCTGATAGGTTGAGTTCATGCAGCATTTTATGAGTTGTTTGCTTTTCGAATCAATAATGGAGTTTTAAAACTACGACCGATGGACCGACAACGAGGTTCAGGCTTTATTAAGCTTATATGCAGGAATCCAGCGGGAAATGGAAAGACATGCGCAGTCCTATGTTACCAGACTACTATTCACGGTACTTTAGACCGCGATGGAAACGCAGACAGCTACAGGTCTTTGGGGAAAAAGTTCTTGGAACAAATTGTTCCAGGTAATTTCAGTGGAAACAAGGCTTTATTCTACTAACCTACTGTTTACTACAGTCTACTAATACTCCAATGAGAGTTGCAAAATATAGTTAGTAGAATGCCTAAAGTTGACCATTGAACTAAAGTTGACCATTGAACTAAAGTGTAACCCTGTTATAGAAATGTAGAGCAACTCTTTTTGTGTTCAGAACTGCAGCTGCTGTTATAGTCAATAAGTCAATGAAAAAGCGAACTGAAATTAAGTTTTAAACATATTTTACTACATTAAATGATCATTATTATATTCTACAATACTGTTTACATTTGCACCTATGACTGCAGACACATGATACAGTATGGCAAATGTCAAGAGACGTGATCCACTTTCATCAGAATGACCCAGATTACAGATATGCTTATATCACTGCAAACGTCACAGTCCGTCATTCAACTGGTCAGAAACAACACAGTGTGCTCTCTTCATCCAGCGATGGAAACACATGGAGAATGGATGAGAGAGCAAGATGGGAAAGAAAAAAAGAAATAACGAATAAACAGGCGCAAAAAAACGCCAAATGTTTTCTTTGTTTGATGGGAGATTCTCAACTGCAAGTTCTTAATCAGTATTCATAAAACCAAGAACATTCTTAAACCAAGAAAAAGTAACTAAATTAGAGCTATTAGAGCTATTTGCCAAACACGCCATGCCAACCTGCCACATACACAGCTTATTTACACATGGATAAAATGTGCAAAATCTCTCAAACTCTAGAGCAACAGTGGTTGATGACTCAGAAGAGTTTTATAGTCCCATTACAGACAGTCTCATCTTAAACCATGGCAGAACTAGAGGCTATGATGGTACCAGCCAAAATTACCAACAAGATCATCAAGTTCATCCAATCAGCAGCGACGCACTGCATGTCCTTGGCTTAAGACGATTCCTTTTCTAGGCACGACAGTGGTGGCGCTCCGAAGCGAGTGTTTACAAACACTAATTGTAGACATCATGGAAGTCAATGATCAAATATAGCAATAATCTCATCGAGAATTGAGCCTCCTTAACTCCTGAGACTAAACCAGATTCTGATGATCAATGATGGATTATCAATTGATCCTGATAAAAGTGACCTTTCTTTTTCAGATGACAGCATCATTGATGGCCAGAGGAAATCATGCCTTTAGAATTATACAAACATTTATTTAATAAATCATTCATCTCTCTTCTTGGGAAGGCTGCTGTTACTTGAAGCGATCAGACACATAATTTTCATCTGCTGCATGATAAAACAGGTGGAAAAAAGAAAAAAAAGTTGAAGAAAAAAAAAACATTAAAAAAAA